>PVKM010007192.1:0-42104 GCA_004027735.1 Carollia perspicillata | reverse complement strand
GACTGCTGCCCGCAACCCCCCACACAAATCAAGTCCTCCTCGTTTTCTCGCCATCTTAGTAAAGTCACCTCCACTAGTTCAATCAAGCAAATCGGGAGCTATTTTTACCACCTCCTTCCTCTTAGCCTGCCCTCCCTGCCCCCAACACACAGTCCCTTACCATGTCTTGTCAATCCCTACTCCAAAATATACCTCAAAACGATCCACTTCTCTCTCTATTCCCTTGGTGACGATACTGGTTCAAACAAGTTGGACTTCTACAGCAGCCTCCTAGGTGATTTCCTTGTTTCTTATCTGGGGCCTGCCTGGATTGCTAAACTCACCCCCATCCCTCTGCCACATGGCCCTGCATTCCTGCTGCACTAACCTGCTGTCGCATGGACACACTGCAAGCTCCTTCTTGCCTCAGGACCCTGAGCACATGCTGTTATAGGCCGAGTGGCTCCTGGCCCCGCAGAACTTGCACAACACCTATTCATTCTTCAGGTACGAATTGAAGATACTTGACTCTCAATGTACATTAAGTCTCCAGTATTCTTTTTCATGATTTTTTTCTTTTAAGACATCACTTTTTATCATTATACATATGTGTTCTAAAAAGTTTCCCACATCCTCACCTACCTATGATTGTAAGTTCCATGAGGAAAAGAGCTGTAACTGCTGAGTTAACCCCTGGTTCCTAGCACAGGGTTTTATGCGTAGGAGATTAAAAAACAGACAGAAAGATTGAAAGCTTGATATTATGACACATATTGCTACTTTTGTTGATGATAATACTCTGTTTTCTTTCAACACATGGGCTTATTAAAAATGCTGCTATCATTTTCTCCAAAGAGGATATGCCAAAGATGGTGCTACGGACCATAGGTTTGTACCCATCCCCCACCCCCACCCCCAATTCATATGTTAAATTCTAAGGCCCAATGTGAGGGTATTAGAGGTTGGCCCTTTACGAGGTAAATTAGTTCATAAAGGTGGAACCCCAGTGATCAGATTAGTGTCCTTATAAAAGGATTTGAGAAGACAGTCACCTGTACTCCAGGAAGTGGGCCTTCACCAAGAACCCAATCAGGTAGGCACCTTGATCTCAGATTTCTAGCCTCCAAAACTGTACGAAATAAATGCTTATTGTTTAAGCCACCCAGTCCATGTTATTCTAGCGTAGCAGTCCATACTGACCAAGACAAATGGCAAATAAACACATGAAAAGATGTTCAACATTATCAGGTGTTAGTAATCTCTCTACCAATACCTATAATGTTATTTTAATTGTATTATCCTTTGCAGTTATACCAAATTGCTTCTCTTTGTCAGCCACTCCTGTCCAATCCATCCCCTAATTCCTGCTTCATGTATAACCAAGCAGTCCACTGGCGTTTTTATAAACAAGAGCAGTTCTTTCCTCCAAAACTGTGTCACCAAACTTCCTAGAACAATGTTTCAAGTTGAGGGTCCAGACCCATTAGTGGGTCAGGAAACCCACTGAGTGAGTTGCAACCAGCATAAATGATAAAACAAAAGACACTAGTTACAAGCAATGTTTAAAATAATTGGCATTTTTATCTCCACCAAGCAGTAATGTTAAGAAGGAAACCTGTTGTTTTCTTCTCCCCTCATTTCCACCTCAACCCATCCCAGCTTCCAGAATATTCCTACTCACACTTAAACTCTTTTCTAGGCCCCTTCACAGTTGCCCCAAGGAGGAAGCCAGCAGGTGCTCATCCAAGAGGTGGGAGTTGAATTCAAATTAGACCACTTCTTAATGGCTGCTGGATCTGTTATTTGCTTCCTGTCCTACTTTGTGGTCCTCTCTGCCCTTCCCATCCCTTTACGGAAATCCTTCCCCGAGCACAGCTGTCTCTTGGAGGTTGGTTTAGCAACACTTCTGCTCTCTGTCCAGCTTTTCAGTCTGCGAGGTAAGGGTGAGGCAGTCAGCCTTTCTCTCCTGCTCAGCAGGTTAGATGGCTGGATTAGAACCTGATGCACAGGCCTTGCCCTTCTGGGCTCAGGCAGTCTCCACAGAAGGGAGCAGGAAACCCCACGTTGTCTTCCAGACCCAAGCCTGCAGCACAGCTAACCAGTCCTCCCTGCCATTGCGTCAGATAAATCTGGTTCTTTGTTTTCTAATTGGCTATTGATCTTTAGAAATGTAGCTCCATCAGCAGGGAGCCTCTGCAGTTTGGGGCACTGAACCCGTGCTTCAAATGTCTGAAGAGGAATGTGGGTGACTTTGACTCATTTCATGAATATTTTAAAACTTCACTCATTTGGTGTAAGACTTTAGGCAAGTTTTTAATCTCTCTTAGTCTTGCATTTACGAAATAAGGTGATAGGGCCTGATAGCACATGCATAAAGTGGACTGATAGTAAGTAATACCTACCTCACAGGAAGATAGAAGAATTTCCTAAGACAGTGAGTGTAAAGCTCTTAGGACAGTGTTTTGCACACAGTAAGAGCTTAATAAATATTAGCTACTAGTCACCCTATTATTTCTTTCCAACTTAAAAAAATCATTTTACTCTATCTCAATACATGTATGAATGACTAGGAATTTACTCCAAAATACTCTCTTATAATGGACATCAAAACAAATGAAAATATGAAGGTCAATAATAGAAATTAAAAAAAGGAAACTATGATTCAAAGGAGAAGGAAGTTAAGTAAAATATGTTCTAAGTTCTGAGAGAAAGAGTGAAAAAGAAAGGAAATGAGCCACGATAATAAAGGCCTAGAAACATTAAGCTTATGTATCTTTTATGTGATCACAGTTCAATTCAAGCAATACAGCTTCCCAGAGATATGACTGTGAGAAAATTAGAGCCTGATGCCACCACCAACCAGGTTGGCACCATTTTTACCTGGAAAGCAAGCAACTTTGTACCTGTATGGAGAGTTACTGGCACATGATTAAACATAGTTGACTGAATGCAAAATTATCTCTATTCATCTCCCTCAAATCCCACTAAAACAATATTAAATGAAAACAAAGAGGTATAAGCCACAAGAACAAGGAAAATGGGAACAAAAGCCAAAACAGATCAGGAGCAGAAAGCAGATGAACAAGTAGCAAGTCAACAACTTAACAGAACAAAGGAAGCTGAAATTCAAATACGAAGGGGAGGGGGCATGCTAATATCATCAAGCTGGTTCCTTCCACACCAAACCAGAAAGGCTCTGGGATTGGAGACCCTGAGCACTTTTAAAGATAGGATGTGAGCTGAGGCTGAAATAGGAGGGCTGGTTGGAAGTCTTCATGAGGGAGCACTCAGACCTCCAGGCCCTGCCACTTTCTTCTGCAGTCAGCCACCTAAAACCATCCCCCCCCACACGCATACTTCAGTGGAAGACTGGACATGTATTCCTCTTAGACTGTAAGCTCTGTGTTGGCCAGATTTTCATCTATTTTAATTGCTGGAGGATCCCCAAGTACCTAGGATTCTGCATGGATAAACATTTGTTTTATAAATATTTGAATGAATAAATGATTCAGACAGTATGGCCCTGAGCCCCAGTCTGAGTGTAGGGTACTAGAAGAACAAGATTCAGTGAGAATTAAGATTCAAAAAACAAAACAAAAAAAAATCATGATGAGACTTCCATGCTGCTAGAATGCAGGCAGCCAGACTTAAACCTTCCCTCCTCCCAAGTGGAGTATCTGCCCCCCTTTCTGGTGTATCTGACTAGCCCAAGAGAAGAGACCTACAGACCCTTGAGGTCTGAACACAGATAGAGCCAAATCGCTGCCATAGCACCCACTCCCACCACTCGCTAAGCCCAGCACATGGAGAGGCTCCCAACAGGTGAGCCAAGGACCAATAGACACGTGAGGAAAGCTGCTAACATGAAAAACACAGATCAAAAACAAGAAAATAGAATTTTTTTAAAGTAGAAAGAAAAGAAACTCAAAGGAAACAACAGGGAAAATTAAAAAAAAATCTCCAAAAAATATATAATACTCTCAGAGGTGAGGAGATAATGCATGCGTGTAGCCAGAATATTTCTTATTAAAACATAAAGTGTTTATGCAGGGGAGAGAGGTAAAAAAGGAAGCATTCAGCAAATAAAAGAAGCTTGATTATTTTAATGCCAGGAAGTTCAAAATAATTGTCAGTAACAATAGATATCATCAGAATGTATATGTCTTAGAGGCAAATTTATAGCAGGTGATGCTGTTTTGGAGGAAAATATGGACCACACAATATTAATTTAAGAAATGCTTAAGTATTATTCACATATAAAAGAGTATACAATACCATTAATGTAAGACTAAAAAATACATGTACACAAAATAACAATATATATTTATTTCATTAGGACACAAAAAAGTAAAAAGATACACATCAGAATGATATTTGTCTATGAATAGGAAGGGAATGGGAGTAGGAATAGGATAAAAAGTATGAATGAAAATCTAGTCAATCAAGCAAGAGAAGTTCTTTAAACAGATGAACAATGAGAGTAAATTAAGAACTGAGCAATGACTAACTGAAGCTTTTGCACAGAAGCTAAAACAGCATCACTGTATTACTCACAATTCTTGTGGTTGGAAATGGCAGAAACCCAACTTGTACACCACCAGCATGAACCAATAAACTGAAAGCTACATACTGGCTCACAGAAAACTACAGTGGTAGTACTGCTTCAGACAGAGCTGGATCCAGGTACTCAGGCGATATCTGCAAGTCTCAGCTCTGCTATCCCAACACTCCAGGGTATAAAATAACTAGTTCCCTTTGTTCGCGAACCTGTGCATTAGGACTTCAGGGAAGGCTCAGCTGGACTGTTCATCTCCAGTTCACTTAGTGCACGGGGTGTCTGGCCAGGGCCAGAGGTTCTTCTTCTTCAATAGCTTCTTCGTTCACATGCCTGGTACCTTGGGTGCCCTCCATCCTCACTTCTACACATACACACCTATACAGTGTATGGTAGCTTAGTGTTTTCTCAACTTCTATTTTTATAAACAACACTAATAGTAGATAACTTAGCATGTATAAAGTTCTTTATTTCCATCATCTCTTCAGTAATTCGGTCTGTTTAATGTGTATACAGATGGAGTCTAGGCATATATTCATGGCCTTGCAATTATTGTTCTGGATTCATGGTTTAGTCTCTAAGTGGTGGGGCTAACAGGCTACATAGAGTAGAACTAAATACCCCCAAAGCTTGGATGGGAGCAGACCCATGTTCTCCTGAAATCAGAAGCCCTGTAGGCAGAGTTCAGTGCATTGTGAAAGCATAACGTGTCGTGGAAACATGGGGCTTCTTACCTGTTGTGGATGGAGTACTGTGTCTGCTTAGAAAAACTCCCTTCAACTTTGCTTACTGCAAAAAGTGTTTTATACTGAAACTTTAGTAGATTTGGGGGTTTGGTTTTTGTTGGTTTTAGTAAAGGAAAGGGACCCAAGTAAAAGTAAAGGTGCCTTCTAGGAAGAGCAATCTGGCTTCATGAGGGGGAATTGGCATAGAAACCAGACCTGTGATCTCTAAATATTTTTCATGGTGCACTTCATCAGGAAAGACTTTGAGCATGCATCCCAATATGTGTTCTCACTTACATATTATACACCTGGACTACTGTAGTAACAAAAGGAAAGGGCAGGAAATAAGTATAGGTATAGTTTCCGATATTTATTTCCTAGTATAATCTAATATTGTGCCCCAGAGGACTGTCTCGAAGACTGGGGTCAGACCAGCGAAAAGGCTATTGCGATAATCAAGTGAGTTTTGTTCAGGAAATTACTAAATTGTGAAGCTCACGAATAAAACACTAATTAATTTAAGGATGTTGGTAAAGATAGTACACCAGCCTTTCTTTTTTAGGAAGGAGAACTGCGCTCACTGTTCTGGGGCAGGGGTGCTGAACATGGACTGGTCCCCGGGGTGGCCAGGCTAAGAAAAGAGGTCAGGATGGCCACCCCATTGGGAGACATAATTAATATTTATAAAGGGCTTAGAGCCAATCAGATTAAGGGGCAGGGTCAAAGGCAAGATTCATCATCACTGCCAGGTTTCTGAATTCCAAGCAGATTCCAAAAATGTGACTTAATCCATCGAAAGTTTTGGCAGATTTATAGAGTAGCTTGAGTGAAGTTTCCAGCATTGCACCCCACAATATCCTCAAATTGCAAATGATTAGAATTTGACCTTTTAGTCTCAGAATAGGAGCCTCTGCTCGCAGCAAAACTTGTTCAATTTTCTTGCTTGACATTTAAAGCCTCCCATGATCTGGCCCTGGTCTAGCTTTCTTTCTTTCATTCATTCATTCATCATTCATTCATTCATTCATTCATCCATTCATCCAATATTTAATGAGGACTACTATATGTCAGGCAGTGGTACAAGAACTAAGGATATAACAGTAAACCAAACAGACATAGCAAATGCCCTTGTGGAGCTCACAGCCTGTCAAGGGAGACAGACAAGTTTTTAAATGCACAAAATAATATTAAGCAATAATAAATGGAAAAGAAAGATAATAAATGGTTGAGAGTGGCAGGGGAGACTGTGGCTGGCAGTCAAGATGGGGAAGAGAAACTGGCTTTATCCTCCTACCTAAAACAACCTAAAAAAGACAAAATGTATAAAACAACAGTTTGTAAGGCACAACATATCAGGTGACAGAAGGGCAGCATCCCTGAGAAATGAGGAGAGTCCTACAGGGTTCCCTGTTTACTGCCCTGAGGGAGTTTCCAGGTGTTAGTGGAAGAGGTAGGGGAAATTTACAGAAAGCCTGGTGGATTCCTTGGGCTGAGGAAGTGGGGATGAGAGTTGGGAGAGATCAAGGCAGCTAGGAGTCCCAGGACAGAGAACCAGAGAGAAGAGTGCTGAACAGAAAGAGAGCCCAGAGCATAGGCAGAAGGTCCCCTTTGGGCACGATGATGCCTGTGATAAGTAAGTATGAGGAGGGATGATGAACTCATGCAGGTGAAGCAGCTATTCAAGGCCAGGGAAAGAAGCATCTGTGAGAATTAGAGTTCATAGTGCCTGATGCTCACACAGGGTCCAGAATGATGCCTCTTTCCACTAGACTGGAAAACCTCAAGATTTACAGAGCATTGAGTAGATATACAGGTCTTGCTCCAATAAGGGGAAAAATTAGCCCTCGAGTGATAAGTGCTCCAATTCTGAAGAATAAATCTTAAAAGCAAGATCTAAAAGAATAAACCTGTTTCCAAGTAACTTAACAAAGCTCAAGGCTATTTATAGGAACATAAAAATATTCATCACAATCCATTCGAGACCGCTGGAAGTAGATCCATGCCCAATTTGGCACTGAGATTACGCATGACTAATAAATATACTAAAAGATGCTCAACCTTGCTAGTAACCCCAGAAATAGGAAAGAAAACAAAAAGACACCTGGGAAGTGTTTAAACAGGAGAGGAATATGGTCATAATACTCTAAAATAAGGAAGCTATTTTACATCTAAAATTTTAGTGTGGTTATGTAATTCTCAGGATAGTTTCAAGACCAAAATAGTTCATGTTTTTCTTTTTTAAACTACTGAGATAATAGAGTAATATTATCTTGCATGGTTGTTGTTATTACTCTATTATCTCAGTATTTCTACAGCAATGATGGAATACTAAAACAAAACAAAACAAAACACAATTTAATCACATTTTCTGAGATTTTCTTGCACTCTGGAAAAACATTTTAGATATTTTGAGAACCATGCAGTGTAAAGTGGAGTCACAGAGGTAGCAAGCTTGGTATTTTCCATTCTCACCAGAATGTAGAGCTAAATGAAATTAATAGGTCTGTTATCAGAGCGCCAGGCAAAATACTTTCAATTCCCAACTAAGCTTTAAGGTCCACATAGCTGACTATGTCTGAGTCAAAGCCCAGTAGCAGACTATATAGGTGGACCAATAATCTAATCATCGTCTGCCAGGCTGCTTTGCTTCCCTTTCTGACACTGCAGGGGCCTTACACTTTCTTCAGGGAGGATCTTGGGTAGGTGGTTGACAAAAAGAATGTTTCTGTTGAACCATTTAATTACTTAGCATATGAGTGCATTCCACATCAGGGCCGAAATCCAGCTCTCCTGGCCAAGTTCTGGAAATGAGTGAGGGCCTGGCATCACTCGGACTGGCATTAGTTACCCTGGCCTGAGTGGTTTCTGTAAGTGAGGGCATTGATCCCTGGTACCACTGACAGTGAAGGAGAAAAATCTCTTGCATGTACCTGGAGGCCAGATGGATTATGCGGGAAGAGAAGCTTTAAGGAAAACTGGAGGAGAGCGTGGTGGAGGAATGAGGGACGAGAGAGGGATTTGTCCCATCCAGTTCCCGGCCTTTCTCCTGTAGCCTGACACCTTCCTTTCCTCCATAGCTCCCCTGGATTTGGGACCTCGTCCCTCCTGCTCCGGGATGATTTATTTTGTTCAGGAATTCCTCAATCATTCTTTCTTGGAGAGACGTAAGCCAGAAGGAGAGAGAAACTTCAGTCTTCAGCCTGGCCTACTCTTAATTGGAACATCATGTGAGGGCAGGGCGGAGAACATACTGCTGACTTTATCTCCTTGGAAAAAGGAGAAAGAAGAGGGCGAGCAGGAGGAAGAGGAGGAAGAGAAGGAGGACCAGGCAGAGAAAAGAGGGGAGAGGAGGAGGAGAATAAGGATGGGGAAGAGCAGGAGGGAGAAGGAGACTCCATTAACTACTCAAATACTGATGTTATCACTTTGCTCTTACATTGTAATCACTACTCAGAACTGGAAGGTTCTTTCAGATAGACAGACCATGTTTTTTAATAGAAAATTAACATTGGAATTTGAAGAATTGGTAATGTCTAGGCTGCAATTGGCTATACTGAGAAAGTTTTCTGGTCTAATTGTCTATACCAGAGGTCGCCACACTTTTTCTCTACAGAGGTGGATACATATTTTAGGCTATAAGATCTCTGTCACAACTATTCCACTCAACCACTGCAAAGCAAAAGCAGCCAAATGAATAGTTGTAGTTATGTTCCAATAAAACTTTATTTACAAAAACAGATGGCCAGGGGTGCCTATCCCTTGTCTGCACAATGCCTTTTTCCTTCTTTATATAAAATATTTTTAAAGGAAACATGTATAATGTGAAAAAACACATTATTCATAGTAAAACTATACATTCATTGTAAAAAAAATCATGCAATATAAAAAAAGAATAGGTTACCCAAAATCCCACCATCCTGAGAAAATGCTGTTAACATTTGCCAAAAGAATTGTAAACATACAGACATTTGTGTGTGAGAGAGAGCTTTTTTTAAAAGTACATGAATAGGAAATTCTATACACTCTCTTTCATAACCTGCAATGCTCAAAAGTATATTCAGGGCCTCTTTCCACATGAATATAGCCAAGTTTCATGGAGTTCTTTAGATGGAGGTACCGTGTCTCCTCTGCTGGACTTTGGGTTGCTTCCCCAAAAACCCTCTACATCTCCACTTCCCAAATGACCACCGGTTAAACCCTTCCAATGATGGGAAACTCGCCAACCCTGCAACCCATCTATTTGACTTCTAGACAGCAGTGTTCAGACACATCCACTCTCTACAACTAGAGGGCCTGGCACTGTCATGAGCCAGAAAGCTCATGTCGAGTTAGTAATCAACTAACTTGAGTTATACCTCATTTTTGAGCCACTCCCCTCCAGGCCTCTGAAGGCTACTACCCCTTTGAGGATGGAACTATGTTAAATCGCCTACTGATCTGTAGCCATAATTCTGGCCAAACTCCTGCCTGTGGGGATACACGTTTTGACAAGTTACTCGGGAATTTCCGGGATATGGGTACTTCTCCCTGACTTAACTTCTACATGGGAATATGGCAGCCTCTGACTGAGCAGAAAAACCAGTTTGTGAAACATTTACCCAGGTAATCTATTCAAAAGGAGGTAGCACTCCAGAACTTCTAGGGCAGGTCTAGACAAAGAGTGTGGCCATGTGCAATAGGGTGAATAAAATCCTTAAGATGCAAAGCGAATATCCCAGAATATTGCTCTGAAGCCTGAGAAAACCTGGGCACCCACAGACTGACTGACCTGCCTCATGTTTCACCCTTTTTCCCATATTTCTTTCTGACTGACGCTTTAGTTAGGGTATTAGAACTGAATGTTGAATAGAAGTTCACAGAAGTAGAGCTTCAGCTGTGAATTGCGGCTAATTTTAAAAATCAGTTGTCCTGAGTCATACAACCATTTTTCTTGCTTGCTTCGTGAGGGATTATGCAGCAAAGACAGCCATCTCTTTTAAAAGTGCAATTTTCGTAGAATTGGGACGTTAGAGACCATTCTCTTACAATCTCTTTATTTTAAAGACAAGAAAAGGCCTGGTTAAGTGATTAACTGGGCTAAGTGATTGCCCCAAATTCACAGAGTTTGTTAGTGGCAAAGTAGAATGTACTGCAAAGGCTTCACCTCATAATGCATAGTATTTTACTTTATTTACTACACTGCCACTCTTTCACAGGCAACTGCTTTATTTATTTGTTTGTTTGTTTCAACTTGCCATTGGAGGAGTGGAATATAGTTGGACCAGACATAAAAAGGAAAGGACAAAAAAGTTGAAAAGAAGTCTGGAGAAAGCCAAAAACAGGAAATTAGATAGGCTAAGTATGAGAAAGGTAAAGTACAACCAAGAATTGCCCAGGTGCCACATGGAAGACCAAGGGGTCAGGCCCTGCACTGGGCAGAGTAGTTCTGTTAGCACTGACTGTAACCCCGGGGCAGACCTCAGAGCGAAGCAATCCTGAGTGCTTGTTGTGGAGCTAACCCCAGACCCCTGTTCAAGGCTAACACACTTATTCCTGGGTTGCTGGCAATATTGGTATTGGTTCCTGACCACTCACACCTGTGTCAATCACTGGGCATGGCGCTCAGGGAGCTGCTTTGCCCATGACTATACCTCTTCCCAGGAATGCAAGATATGGAGATACACAGGCCCAGCCTCCCTGGACTGCCGGCCCAGCTGTCACCGTGTTGAGGGGCAGCTTCTCCTTCTGGCCAATCCTGCCAGTCTTACCTCCTCACAGGTATATCTTTTTAACCACTCACCAATAAACTGTCTTCATGCAAGGTATGTTTCCAAGTAACTCAATCTATGCTAAGATACTAACCCAATTCACACTTTGTGTGTATCGCTCAAAATTGGGACTAAAGCCCAGGTTTCCTACATCATCATCATGCTAACTCAAACCATTCTCAACTGCTATACCCCTTTCTATGGCTAAAGCTCTTTTTACACACAGCTCGACATAACCCAGCGCCCTGCCAGAAGTGGCCTCCCAAGATGTGGGACGCTGACCATCAGTGAGTTACACAGATGATTTTGATAGTACTTGGCTGGGCTGATTTTTACTTTAACAGTTGTTGTCTCAGCTTGGGACTCCCCAGAATCAGACCCTGAGATGAGGACTCAAGTGAAAATGATTTATTAGCATCCAGGCCAGCTTCACTGATGTACGATCTATAGAGTCACACACACACGCGCGTGGGGGCGCGTACACACACACACACACACACGCACACACACCCCTGTGGGGTCACATGGCCCAATATTTGGTTTAATACTCTTGAAATTCTTAGTAATTTATGAACTTTTAAAAAATCTTTCATTGGACCTTGCAAATCACATAGTTGATCCTGATTAGGATGTGTTCCTGGGAAACTCTGATAGGGGAGTAGAGAGCGGGACCCAGAAAGATAAGAAAGGCCAGAAAGAATGGGTAGAGGGGATCAAACATATGGCAACCGATGGACATTGGGTGGTGAGCACACTATAGTGCATAAAATTATTGAATTATAATCTGTTTTCCATGAAACTTAGATGTTGTTAACCAATGTTACCTCGATATATAATAATAATGAAAGAATGTGATGTCAAGCAAGTTTTCATAGGGAACGGGAGATACTTCAGCCCAATCTCATAGGGAGCTCTGTAGACAGTGGAGAGCCAACTGAGAGTTGTCCCAGCTTGGGGCAAAGGAACTGGAATATTTGTACTTCCATACTCCTTAGTCATTGGAAAAAGGCTGGGCCAGGGGCAGGGTCACGTTACTTCCTAGGCACTTTCAGCTGTGCCACGTGCCGGTGAAGCAAACCCTGCAAGCAGTGGGTGGTGCTCTGACAAGGAGATTCAGCTCCAGTGATGAGAATGGGAGCGCACCTGAAACCAGGATGTACAAAATTCGGAAAGGATTGGAGGGGATGCGGTGGAGCACTGACAGTAATTGCTGGAGTCAAAACGTATACTTCAAAGTGATCTAGGGCAAGAGAGAAATGTTTGCCTATCAAACCTAAGATTTTATGAGTGAAATTACCAATAGCAAGGGTAATAAATGCAAGAAATAACAAAAGTAAGTCAATCAAAAATATAAATTAAAAATCATACATGATATGAAGATGAAATATGAACAATGAAGTTTGGACACATCAGCAGAGCAGAAAGAACACTGGACCCAAGGCTGTGGGTAAAAGCACAAAGTTCTGTGGGTTTGAATTCTGGGTCTGCCACTTCTGGACTGCATGGCTTATTTCCCTATGTCTACCTGTGAGGGTTGTTAGGAGGATGAACAGTTGACATATGTATTTAAAGCAACATCTGCCATGTAAATGTTAGCTTTCATTATTCCTGCCTAGCTACTAACTACATCTGTACTTCTCAAACTATCTGTGGTATTTCATTTTCAATCTGTTGCAGGCTGATGCTTTTATACAACATGATAGATACCAAATGGGTAATAAGAAAATGAAATAAAAATACACAAAACACAAGGTCATGCTTTTAGTTATTAAATTCAACAGGCAGAAAATTACTCAGTCACATAGCTATAAAAGTTTCTGTACATTCATCTTCAACTTCTATGCTTAATCTATTACAGACAGATGACAGATCCCAGACTGTTACTGTTCTATGGGCCACACTTTGAATAGCACTAAATTAGAGTAAACCTTCAATAAGCCACTTGTTTTTGATGCCTCAGTTTTTAGGTCTTTGAAAGAGATGAATGAGATTATGTACATGAAAGCATCTACTGAGCTATAAAGTGCCCCAGAAATGGAAACTACTTGTAGGACTGTAGGAGTTGATTCTATAGTCTGTAGCCAAAAGATAGAAACTCCAGCATACGGCAGTCTCAGGCCCTGTTGGCATCATGCTGTTCTGTATAGGGTGTATCCTTGGAACTGTCAGTATTTACAAACCAGTCAAGCATTTTCTGTCACTGTACAAAGCAGGAAATAAAGGGCTCCCCTGGCAGGCTGTGGCTTGCACCCCAACAACTACTGCTGGCCACAGGTTGCTACAACCACACTCCAAGCATCCAAGCACCAACTTCCTTTACCTGCAGCATCCCTTCTGCAGAGTGGTCAAATGATTTTACCCAGAATGATATTTGAGTAACTGTCAAGAAGAAAGTAAGAGTGAAGATAATGTCCTTACAGTGTTACTTGGCTCCTAGGTTCCGCGGACCTCACTTCCCTTCGGTTGGTGAAACTCAACTCACAGACATCCCTCACCACTGCTCTTAGACTCCACTTCAAGTGTGGACTCTTCCCACACTGGTTCTAACTGACCTACTTTGGCCTCACCTCTTTTATCTCCACCCTGTCAAACAAGAATGCAAATGTTTTAGGGATATGTGGGAAGTCAGAGAAGTGGTAAGATTTCTGGACATCCATCTTTTTTGCTTTCTGGACTTTTTAAGGTTGGGACCCGTCTGATTCATCTTGGTTTCTCTTCCATCATCTTTAACGTAATGTGTGTGGCACATAGCAGGTGCTCAATGAACGTTCATTGAATAGCTTTATGTACAAAGAGTTTGAAGTCTTGGAAACAGAAGCGGCTCTTCACACTCCCGGATCCTGAATCCGTCCAGGGGGAGAAAAAAACCATTCATTTCGTAGAACTCTGTCAGGTACTGGGCATTCGGAAAAAAATTTCATGGGGGAAAGATGGAGGCAAAGTTCATACGGGGTACATGTACTTCAACTACAACAATATCTAGTTATATCTCCACTTTCTGGGAAACAAAATCACTCTGTGGCCCCAGGGCCCTTTAAATTTTACTGTGACTGTTTTCTTAAGAAATTCCTGGAGCGGAGCCTAACTTTGGTGTAGGGGGTTGGCAGCGCGCACATTCGCGGCCCAAGGGGCTGTTGGCATCAGGGTCGACTAGGCGTTCGCACGCGAAGGAACCTTCCGAGAAGTCAGGGTAGCCCCCTGGAGCATCGTGAAGTGGGGGGGTCCCCGAGAGCACTTGAACTCCAGGGCCTCGGCGAATTCGGAGAAGGAAAAATAGGAATGGCCAAGGCGGACAGACGTTGGCGGAGCTTCACCGCTCCCGGCTTCCCCACTCCGCTAGCCGGGACACTACCAGTGACCGGCGGCCGAGCCGGGAACAGCCCGGGCGTCTGGGGCGGAGGGAGGGCCCGGGCGCAGGAAGGAGTCCGGGCCGCCTGCCCCGCCCGTCGGGCTGTCGGCCCCGCCCACCTCCAGCGGGGCGGAGCCGACGCGGAGCGGCGGGAGGAGGAGGAGGAGGTGCGGGAGGAGGAGAGGTCGGAGCCGTCTCCTGGATCCCTTAGAGACCGGGTGCCCGGCGGCAGCGGCGGGGCAGCGCATCGGCGGGCGAGCGAGCACTAGGCGGCGGACTCAGGTGGTGAGTCGGCTGCCCGCGGGGACTCGGGCGCCGCGAGGGGCGCAGCGCTGGGCGTCGGCCGGCCAGTTTGGGGGCCGCCTCCGAGTTCCCGGTGCTGGGAAGCGAGATGGAGGGAGGGAACGGAGGAAGGAAGGAAGGAGAGGAGAGTGTCCCGGAGGGCGGGGACTGGTCGGGGCACTGGGCGCCGGAGGAGGGGATGGGGGAGGGAGGGCAGGGGACGCGGAGACCCGGGACCGACGGCGCGCCTGCTTCGACGGGCGGCAGCCGCAGGGTGCAGGGAGCCGGGGGCCCTTCAGGGCTGCGGCCGGGGAAACGGCCCCTGGGATGGGGGCGGGAGCCGGGGTAAAGGTCTCCGTGCTCGCTCGCTGCCTCGCCCTCCCGGGGCCGTGCGCCCCGCGCTCGGTTCGGGGCTGGGGGGCTCCGGGGTCCCCAGCCCTTGGCTTTGCGGTGGTGCCGGGTTCTGGAGGGGCGCCGGCCTCTGGGGGCGACCCAGCGCCACGCCCCTCTTCCCTACTTTCTTCCGCTCTTTCTCGGGACCAGCCCGCGGGCGAGCAGCCCTGGAACCCGCTCGGTGCTGAGGGTCCAGCGGGGAGGGAGCGGCTCCCAGAGGGGAGGACCCAGAGCTCACACCCCGCGAGGCGCCCCCGAGCTGGGGGCGACCCGGAGACCGCATTCGCAGGTGATAGGTGTATGGGGAAGTCGAGACTCAGGCATGAATCTTGCGTGATTTTTACAAAAGTACTGTCTGGGCACTTACTTCATGGACCAAGGCGACTTCCTTTTTAATTTAATTTAAAAAATGTTTAACTAGGGCATATCAACTAAAGCTAATTTTCAAACGCTGTAGCTAAAGTCCCCCGACACTCGCTTGTCCCTCGCCTTACGTTTGTATCTTGTAAACGTGACTTGAACCATTCATAACTTTCGGAAAGGAACTCGTGATTCTCGTTAAATCACCGCCGTGGAGTAAAACTTTGGACAACAGGAAATCTAAGAGAAGGAATTGACAAGCCTGTCATCTTGCGGTCACCCCTGTCCGGGTGTGGTTGTATGTATACAAACAAGCGCATGGAGAAGGAAATGGACAAAAACCCGAGAGAAGGAAGGTCCCCTGTGCCCGCGTGTCAGGGCACGTTTAATGGCTGCTCCGAAAGGAAACAAGCTGGGAATTTATTAGACCCTGTGGAGTTGGAGAAACTTCACATGATCAGCTTCCTTCCCATCAGTTATCCCCCACCCCCGGCTTTGCGGACACTGTTTATATTTCCTGGGGCTGTTGTAGCTTAGTCTGAATAGATTGTCTACAATGAATCTTTTGGATCTTGTCAGAGGCTGGGTCAGTATCTGCGAGTTCTCTACTTTAAAAGCGGAGTTTGCCTTGGTTTTTAAAGTGCCAGTCGCTGTAGTGCACCATTGCTGGTGCCTCGCAGCTCTCCGTGTAAATGATCGCAGGATGGCGGCCCTCACCTAGGAGAACCAGGAAGGCAGGCAGCGCTGGAGTGACGGGTTGAGTTTTAGTATTGCCAAAACAATCACATCCAAGTAAGGAGCTGTTTTTATTTTCAAGCCAAATTGTATGTATTGTATTAGCAAGTCCCCTTTCCAATAAACAAACATGATTCACACCCCACAATTTTTCAAAATAATCAAACGTTTTATAGAGACTTCAGTGATAAAAGGACTTTCGAATCAAATGTTCAGTTCCTTTGAGTTCCCTAACAGTTAACTAGCCCCATAAAACCTTGGTGTAGGTCCAGAAATGCTAAACAGTGTAAGAACTGCGACTTTACACTTTATAAAAAATGCAGTCATATTTTTACTGTATTTAATCCAAGTAATTCCTTCGCTATAGAACACCAACAGCATTTAGATTTGTATAGAAAGACATAAATATGTGAATCTGTGTTTCACAAGAGACTGAAAAGGTTAATATAAAAATTTTTTGTGCAGGCAGCTCCAGGCACATTTGAAAGACTAGCTCTCTAACAATGAGGTTTGCGGGCTGGTGTTGCCACTTGTTGAAGGACATAGGTGGTTTGTCAAGTTGTAACAGCTAAGAGCTTCACAGTGAACACACTTGAGGAAATGGTTAGCTAATACAAGATTAGGTTTTTGTTGTTGTTGTTTTTGAAAACCTCTCTCTGGAAGAAAAAGAAAATTCACATTCAGAATTATGTCATATATTGTGTTGGATTTGTAATTGGGTGCGTTGGGTTTTTATTTTTATTTTTTTAATTTTACATGTCAGCTTAAGCTTACTCTAGGGAGAAAAATTGTGGAAGTTAAATACAATTTTTCCAAGGCCTGATTTGGAAGAGCAGTTCAACAGTGGTTTGTGGCATGGGTTTTGGTGGCAGAGACAGACCTGGATGGGAATATTAGTTATTTACCCTTTTTTAGTCTGATCGGTAAAATGAGGATGATAGCAGTCTCTATTTCTAGGGTTTTTATGAAAGTATATGAAAGAATCTTTGGAAAACACTTTATAGCTAGCACACAGTTAATGTTCAAAATTATTAGATATTTTACTTATCTAGCTGACTCCGGCAGCAGGCTATTGGATAAATTACAAGATGGCAGCTTGAATGTTCGGGAAGCACTAGATATTGCAATTTTAAATTCTAAAGAAGGTGCCTGATTTTATAGATAGATAGATGTAAAATATTTGTGTACATATGTGTGTCATCTTTCTACCACAGTAATATGAATAATTATGATTAATGTATTAATAGTTTTAACATGCTTTTAGTGTTCAGGTTACAGATGTATAATGTTTTTAGAACTAAGCAGTCAGAAACATTCTTTAATCATATTTAAATTTAAAGATAATTTATATTTCAAATAGTCCAGTTTATTAGCCCTCGGTAGGAAATTAAACAAGGAACGGAAGTATTTGTCTTTAACCAAGTATGACTTTTAATTAAAGTATGAAGAAATGTGACCCAAGGGTATCCAGTTATTTACTTTTGCATGTACTGATGTCCAGTGCCAACAGATAAGCCATAAGGAGTGTTTAGGGCTGATTGGGGGTGTTTCATAAATGTTTTGTAAAACATTATGATTGATTACATAAACTTTGGTGGGAATGCATGTTCAGTTAAATCAGGAAATGTATTCATCATATCATTGGATCATTTGCAAAATTTTAAAAATGCTTCCATCTTTAAAAACAAGCCCTTTTAAGTGCCCATTGTTTTTTTCTTAATGCATATCAGGTGCATAGGATCGAGCTGATGGGAATCAGCCCACACATACTTCTCATTTTACTAGTCATTCCACAGGGACACAGAGATGGTACTCTGTAATATTTTAAGATAACTGTAAAGGGTGTAGTGTTGTTATGAATCATTTCTTGCCTATCACATTATACTCTGAAGCCGGGAGGACTTGATTGAATAAAGTATTGATTTTTTTTTGACTCCTACAACATCATGGCACAGTGATATATTCCTGGCTTACACTTCTAGGTGTGTGAAGTGTGGACAAGTTAACATAATGTCTCTGAACTTCAATGAGGTGTCGTGAGGAATATGAGCTAATCTAGCTAAAATGTTTAGATCAGTGCCTGACACATAGTTTATGTTCAATAAACATTAATGTTATTACTTACTGAAGTTTTCTTTCTAAATATTATATAATGCACATGTATTATTTTTGTAACAAGAAAATGACTATATGAAATTTCAATATTTCCCAAAAATCTAAAAAAGCTTAGTAATTTAAAAAATCCTGCCAAGCAGTGCTTATGAAGTAAGAGAATATAATTAGGCAATTGTCACTGCATCTTTTAAATGTGAAATGGATTGCAATATTAGTTTTTTCAACAAGTTAATTCTCCTAGATCTCAATCTTATTTTCCTTTCTTATTAGAAACTTTTTTAAAAATCAGTAATCCATGAAATCCATGTTACGCTAGATTAAGTAGGGGAAGGGCAGTGTGCATGATTATAGCACATTATTATAATTATAGCCAGGTTTTAAAAAAAAGTGTATGTATAAAAAAGAAACTCTAGAAGAAAACACAGACAAGTAGATGGTGGGACAGTGGTGCTCCCCCTGCCCCATTTCCCCACAGTGAGCCGCGTATATATAATAAAAAAAATAACCCATTTGTGTAAAAGTTACTCAGTAACAATTCTGGTTTATTAGTTACAAATACCAGAATTTTATTGTTGTTTTAGGAAAAACACCAGCTCACATAGCAATTAAATGTCAAAACCCTGGTAGTGAGAATTTTTTAGCAGTAAAAGAGAGGCTCTTTTAGAAGTTTGCAGGTTTATCGCTGTATGTTTGTAATTAGCATCTGCATACAGACCAAGTCTACCAACCTGGACTTATGGAAATCGTCACTTCCCAGATCCAGGCCTTGCATTGATGAGCGACACGCTCACAGCACCTTCAGCGTGTCAAATACTTGGGAAGACAGTCACGAGGAGGACACAAGTGCACCTAATTTAACAGGAAAGTTCAATAGATAAAAAATACTTTCAGCAGAATTGTGTGACTCCATTTATTGGTCTGTTCTGCATCCTAGGTCTCGCTCAGTCTTCTCAGCAGCCCAGATGAGGAAGCTGAGGCTCCCTCAGCGGCCAGACCAGAAGTCCACCCAGAGTTGTTCTGATTGCAGGTCCCATTCACTAAGCACTACGCTAAGAGCTGAAGTGAAGGTGTGTCCAGCCCTTTTTAGGGACGAGACGACCCACTGAGAATTATTGTTGCCTTTCATTGGTCTCATCCTTCTTCAGCCATAGAAGCTGAAACTTCCAAAATTGCCTCAGAGACCCAGCAGGCCTGAAGTGGTCTGCCAAGTCAGCCTCTCTCGAATCCCTGGACTCCCAAAGTGGGCTTGAGAGTACAGGTGAAGGAACTGGCCTACTAAGTAGTCCTGTTCTAGAACGAGCTCACACCAACAGGTCCTGTCCTCCACACTTCTCCTTTCTTAGGACTGGAAGGAGAATAGTGAGCAGGTGGCTTGGATCCAGGGCAGAGAGTGCAGGTGATTTGACTAGAGGTTACCTGTAGCTGAATTATTCACATATTGCCGAGTCTCTTGAAAATCATTTCTGTGTCACTTAAATGTTTGGTTTATCATGTCAGGCTCTATTGGATATTGTAAAAGTGCTTAGCTGTGAGTGTCTGGTTGCCGCCTTCTGACCAGGAGGGTTTTTGTCTTCTTGTAATGGATCTGCATTTCAGAGGATTACTGTATAATGAAAACCAGGGTATTGCAGACTCTTAAGACTTTTGATACTTTCAACTCTGCCGGAGAATTAATAGCTAAAAGAAGAATCTCTTTTAAGTCTGCCTTAGTGAATCAATTGCTAAAAATCTTTTGCAGTTTTTCACATTCATTGGTTATAAGCAGGTGACTTTGGAACCAGAGGGACAGAAGCCCTTACATCCCATGTGCTTTCTTACAGAATAGACTACCATTCCCTTTGTAGTCAGTGTCACGTAACTGACATAGAATCCCCTTTGTTGATTCAGGAGAGAAGCGTAACTTTTGGGTTAACTTGGGCTGGCTCATCACACATGCTCACTGAACAGGTTCTGCATCAGTTGTCCTCCCTGCTCTTGCATTCTGTGTAGAGAGAGCTGCCTTATTCCAGATAGTGTAGTGCAAACCAACATGAACCCTTTGAGGGTGGAATCTTAACTTTACTGATACAGAATAATGAGGCTTTTATTTAGCTGCAGATTACCAGCCAAGATGTCCCTGAGCACTGGACATTAAACCCTCAGCCCCCGCTGGGACCCTTTGATTCAGACCTCAAGCTTGTGGTAACCTCAAACTGTGTCTCTTTTTCAGGGATAAATTATTGCAGATGAACAACATGGTTTAGCTCTCAGCATGAGCTAAATAAACCTAAAGATGGAGTGAGGAATCAAAATCTTGGGCAAACTGGAAATGTTGAAACCAGCAGACTTGGTGTCTGCCTTGTACCTAGACTGCCAAAACCTTTTGCATTATTAGACCGTGGCTGGCACAGGAGACCATGGGGCTTCACGTGGGTGAATAAGGTCATGACTGGCTGCTTAGACCGGTTGTCAGGGGAGGGCTGGATGTCTGGCCAAGAAGCAGAAGGTTTG
The DNA here is from genome assembly GCA_004027735.1 of Carollia perspicillata. Lineage (NCBI taxonomy): Eukaryota > Metazoa > Chordata > Mammalia > Chiroptera > Phyllostomidae > Carollia > Carollia perspicillata. The sequence continues at coordinate 21,374 of PVKM010007192.1, read as the reverse complement.
GATTATTATGACTTCTTGACAGGGCTGCCTTGAACTCTCGTACAGGTTGTTCACTTCGAAAGAGTGTTGGCCAAGGAGATAAGTGCGAGCTCAGATCTGCTCAAAAAACCACGTGTCCTGGGCGCAAACTGCCTCCGCCAGCAGGAAGGGGCAGTTCTTTCTGACGCCATCAAGCCTGCAAGGTGGCGTCTGTTAGGAGGGGTTGCCTCTTTCTCACTCACACAAAGGCGTGATGTGGCCAGCAGTAGCTCTGCCTCTCATAGCCCCTCCAGCCACAGTCACCCTCTAAATGCCATCAGCCAGCGGTGCATGGCACATTGTGGGTGCTTAATAAATGCCAGCAGAATCAAGGAGTAAAGCCATGTTCTCTGCAGTGTGTGCCAGCCAAGTACATGAGCCACTGTTCTTTTTTAATCAAAAATATAAAATTGATTGTATTAGATGGGAAATGCACATTCACCAGGGTGTGCTTCCTGTGGCAGGCTTCTAATCCTTTTCAGTTCATCATTTCCTAAGGGGCAGGTAAAGACCAGCACCTGGGGTGGTGTTGACATTGCTTACTGCTAGTTGACTGCCAACAACATGCTTGGCATTGCCTGCTGCGTACCAGGGTCTCGAACCCCTTTTGTAGTCCACCTGACGAAGGGCCTGCAGTGCTGACTCCTGGGAAGGTGCACAGGGCTTCTTGTTATTTATTGACCAACTGTGGGCCCTCCCCTGAGGACAGAATGCAAAAGACAATGGCCTCAGAAGCCTTTGGAACTTACCTATGAGCACTGCTTCTTGTGTAAAAAGATTTTGCTAGTGTAGGGGGTAAGAAGTGGGGAGCCTTATTACTAAAGCTACCAAAAACTAAGGAAGGGAATTTGTGTGAGTCCCACCCCGCCCCCCGCCACTCCCCTAGTGCCAGCTGGTACGCTTCTTGCACACTTTCTCTTTTAAGTTGATCCTTTAGAAAGCCTGCTCCCAGAATTAACTTCCCTTTCCTGGCTCCTCTCCTGGGAGGCAAAATCTGCACAGCAGGTAGGATCAGCCATGCTTAGTGGGTCAAACCGCTAAGGTGGTGGTTCTGAGGACAAAGGCCTGGGTTTGTACTCAGGACCTTGGTCTTCTGCCGTCTTTTGGAGAGGTTGCACCTTATGGGAAACACCCACAGACAGGCCCAGAAAGGTGAATGTCTTTCACCTTTAATCTGGTTAAATGCAGCGTGCTTCAGGCAAACTCAGATTCCCAAAACAGAAATAACAGGAGATAACAATTCCTAACAAGGATTCCCTACAGAATTTTTTAGATAGCAAACTTACCTGTTGCATTTAATGCATGATTTAATTTTACAAAATTCTAGGAGTCTCCACTTTTCAGGGATATTTCTCTACCAAATTAAGTGGAATATACTGACACATGCTTTGCCTTCTTTTCTTAACATAAATATATGATGAGCGGCATGCTTCTGCCATTACTGTCCAAATCCAGAAAGTAAATGAATATTCCTGGTGTGCAGTCTGGGAGGTAACCCTAGTGCCTCCCCTTCACTTACAGTTCTCTTGACTCCTTTCTGGCTGAGATAAGTATCAGGGGACCAAGGGACACCCATACATACCCAGCAGGTAACATAAAACAGGGCAGAGTTCAACTTTCCATGTTCACTGTGCTCACCTCCTGAACTCCGGACTGAGATTTTTCTGATTGATTGATGTCTACTTGAGAACTAACCGGCCTCAACCCAGTTTCCCAGACCTCTGAGCTAAACTTAGCCTTGTATCTTCTAAGATGGTCTTGTCCTTCACACTCCTGTGAAAAATGGCTTATACAACCTCTTCATTTTTTAAAATAGGCAACATATGTATATGGTACTGATAAACCTTACAACCCTAGTAGAAGGTACACAACTGAGAAATCTTGCTCCCATCCCATCCAAGCCTTTCCCACACTCCCTTACAGGTAGCAATTGTAAATTATGTCAAATAAGAATATATATTTTTGGCCCTGGCTGGTATAGCTCAGTGGATTGAGTGTGGGCCTGCGAACCAAAGGATCACAGTTCGATTCCCAGTCAGGGCACATGCCTGGGTTACAGGCCAGTTCCCAGCGGGGGATGCAGAAGAGGCAACCATACATTGATATTTCTCTCCTTCTTTCCTTCTCTTCCCCTCTAAAGATAAATAAAAATAAAATCTTAAAAAAAAGAATATACGTTTTTATTCTTTGTTCTTTCACAAAAGATAACATATTATATATTCTCTTGCATGCCTTGCTTTTTTAAATTAGCAGTATGTGCTGGAGGTCTCAGCACATAGAGAACTCTCTCTCTGTCTCTCTGTTTCTCTGTGTCTCTCTTTCAGTGTTAATAGTTTTCCATTGTGTGGATGTATCATAGTTTTTTTGGCCAACTCCTATTGCTGGACCTTTGGAGTATTTCCAGTCTTGTGCTATTATAAACTGTGCTGCATCAACTAAAGATGTAATAAGTCATTTTGCTTTTGTGGAGGTGTACCTAAAGGGTGGATTCCCAGAAGTGGGGCTGCTGAATCACAGGGTCCACTAATCTCCCTCCGGAAGGGTTGACTCATTTTGCCCTCTTACAGGCAATGTACTGGACGGCCTGTTTCCCCGTAGCACCACCAGCATCACCAGCAAGAAGTGTGTCATCTCATTTTATTTTTCTTAATCTGGTTAGGAAGAACTGGAAACTTCAAGTCACTTAAATTTCTCAAGTGATGAATGAAGTAGAGGTTGGGGACCATTTATATTGGGTTGGCCAAAAAGTTTGTTTCATTTTTTCTATACTATGGCTCTAGTAGTGCTTAGTTGTCTTTAACTTCATTCAAAACAATTTTAGTAGATTGTACTGTGACAGCTGTCATATCTGCGTGCACTTAAAAAAACCTTAACCAAAATTGGTGAATTTTTGTGCAGCCATTTTAATATTGAAGTTGGGAGAGGGTACTCAACATTTTTGACATACTATGCTTTATTATTTCAAGAAAGGTAAAAACACAACTGAAACACAAAAAAATGTGTCAGTGTGTTAAGAAGGTTCTGTGACTGATTGAATGTGTCAAGAGTGGTTTGCTAAGTTTCCTGGTACTATTGACATTTTGGCCAAATAATTCTTTGGTGTGGGGCTGTCTTATTCATTGGAAGATCTTTAGCAGCACCCCTGGCCTCTAAGCACCAGAAACCAATAGCAGGAGACAGCTGACATACTCAGACTGTCCAGATCAATACAGGTATTGGTGAAAATGAAAAGTGTGTCTTTTATTTTATGGAAACAACCATATGGACTTACTGGCCCACCCAGGACATCTTTTCCCGTGCGCCATGCACGCCTGTTGATCCTCCTGTGGGCGTTTGTTGACCTTTCCTCCTGAAGCAAGCTTCCTGCCTACACTGTTGTCAAAATCTCTTAAATACAGACTTCAGAATGTGATGGCTCTTTTGGGCCTAAGGGTAAAGTTGGCTGCCAAACTGTCAGTGCAAAATCGAGAGAAGTGGAAAGTAGGGGCTTATGCCAAATGCTAATGTCTGATTTATAAATAGTTTTCTGCTAATGGCGTTATTAAACTGGGGCTTCTCCAAAACCAGTACGAGGATGATCCTCTAGTCTAGAATTTCTCCCTCTCAGACAAAAACAAGAGAGAGAAGTTGAGAATATATAAATTCCAGTGGCATTTCCGAAAAATCTTTTAAGAAATCTAGAGTTTTCCATTTACGTGCATCTTTTGAAAGATTATACATGCTGCATTTTTTTAATCTGCTGAATTGGGCTCCTGTTCTCCACTTGATCTCACCATCAGAGCTGTTTACTCCCTTTCCAAGGTGAAAGAGAAGAGAAAGTCAAAGCACAGGGTAAGGAGACCCGCCGGAGTTCAGGATTCGACAATGGCTGTGGGGTTGGCGTGGCACAGAGTCGCCTTTCTTTTTGAGGTGCTCTTTCGGTCAGCACCAGGGACGCTAGTATAATATGATTTTCCTCTTTTTTAAAATGAAATCCATGGAGAGATTATGGGCTAGGACATAGACTCTAGTTTCTTTGGTTTGCATTTAGAAATTCATACATGGCCTATATTAAAGTGAGCCTACAACTCCATCAAAAACAAACAAAAAAAAACTCAAGAAAACCCCAGGACAAAGATAACTAAAAACTCTCCTCAGAGTTCCTACAGTTAGCAGCTGCTCCTGGAAGCTCCAGAAAGGAGGATCTGATATTCCAGGCCCTGCTCTCTTGTCAGCTCCTGAAAATGTGGATTATTATTTTTGTGAAGATTGCTTTTCGGCTCTCTAGATGCTTTTTTTCCCTTCCAGCGCTACTCTTTCTCTGTTACTGTAGTGTTGATCTCCCCCACTGTAGTATTGGCTCTGTAAGGACAGGCTCATGGCCTGTTCTGTCCCCAGTATTATTGTAGGACGTTGCCTAGCACCTTGAGGTGCTCTGTTGATGGTGGATGGTCGGATGCTACTGCAGGTACCTTCCGTGACATTTTGTTTAAGTGCTGAATTGGGCTCCTGACTAAGTCTTCGTAGCGAACGTGTTAGGGATCCCATGCCTGTGTGGAGTTGGTGGGGGGCACTCACGTTAGCCATTCTTTGGCCTGTTAGCAGGATTTTCTAGCTCTTACATGCTCTCTGACTGTGCATGGTAGTTTAGAGCTCAAGCTTGCAGTCTGAATCACCTAGACAAGTCATCTGACCTCTCAAATGACTCGCCCATTTTCAAAATAGAGATAATAACACTGTATTTCTACAAATCTAAGATGTCGTCAATTATGAGACCTACCATTATCCTATGTGCCACAAAGAAGAAAAAAATTGCCCATTCAACTATAACCCACATCAGCCCTAAGAGTGCATTAGTTTTCCATGGCTGCCGTAATGGATTACCACAAATTTAGCAGCTTAAAATAACACATGTATATTATCTCACAGTTCTCTAGGTCAAAAGTTGGCGTGGGCTTGGCTGGTTCCTCTGCTCTGGGTTTCACACATCTGAAATCTTACTGGGGTTTCACACATCTGAAATCTCACTGGGGAACTTTGGCAAGAATTCTTTTGCAGGATCATTTAGGTTGTTGGTAGAATCCAGTTCCTTGCATTGTGGGGCTGAAGTCTGCCTACTTGCTGGCTGTCAGCTGGAGGCCACCCTCAGCTCTTAGAAACCTCTCTGCGGTCCTTGCACTTGGACTCTACATCCCAGAGCCAGCAACAGCACAGCAAGTCCTTCTCATGCCTGGAATCTCTTTGAGGGCCCCTTCTGCTCCATGTCTGTGCCTCTAGCCAGAGAAAATTCTCTGTTGTAAAAGGCTCATTTGATTCAGTTGGGCCCACCTGGATAATCCAAGCTACTCCCCCTGTATTAAGATCTGTAACCTTAATTATACCTGCAAAGTCCCTTTGACATGAAACAGAACATATTCACAGGTTCCAGGGATTAGAACATAAACATCTTTGGGAGGACCATTCTGCCTATCACAAAGAATTGTCCAATATCGGGGATGTTAAAATGTGAACAGAATATGCTTCTTAGAATTGACAAAACATTACCTTTATCTTTGGCTTAGGAATAAAGGAGCTACTAATGTATATAAAGCATCTAGCATGTTAATAGTAAGGGGTCAAGTGTTAACTATTATTATTGTAATTAATATTTATCATAGTGCTCACAGAATACCCATCATTTTTAACTTCAGTTGAAGTTATTCTCACAGTTAAATGCGTTTGGCAAACACTGAGAGAAAATAGTGTACCAGCAGTTGACTGGATAATGGTGATGATAATAGCAACCCCCTGAGCGACAGCTACACACCGTGTGCTAGGAGCTTTACGGACGCTCTCTTTTACCTTGCAGCAGCCCTCTGTGGTGGGTCGCACTGGCTGCATTTACACAGGAGGCAGCATGTTCAGAGAGGCTGCGTACTGTTTCACAGCACGGTAGTAAGTGGTGGTGGCATCTTGCTTTCAATCCAGGTCTGTCTGATTCTTCAGTGAGTGGTCTTCACGGTGCCATGTGACCTGTCCATCAGTCCCTGGTGATACCATGTGAAAAGTGCAAGAGGAAGAGGTGTCTACTGGGTGTGCAGCCTGGAGGGGTGGCCTCCTGGAAGGAGAAGAAACACAGGGAAGAGACATTGCCCTGTGAGGTGTCTCTCCTATAGACAGATAGCTCTTTGCTAGTAACTGTTTAGCTCATTGAATACTAAGGACTTGTCTCATCATCTTTTTTTTTTATTTTTTAATAAGCACAAAATGATCTTTTCCCCCCAAAATACTTACCAGTTGTCTACTCTGTGGGGATATAGCTATGAACAATATTGTGATATTTCGATTTTTAATAAGATCTACACACGCGCGCACACACACACACACACACACACACACACACACACACACACACACACATGATCTCCCTTTCCTGGCACAGAGCTCCCCAAAACCTTGGAATTTCTTAAGTCAGGAGATAAAGTTATCTCTTTTCAGTTAGTGAGGTGACTTTTGGACCACACTGAAGGATAGGGGCTGTTTGCCAGGAAAAGCAGCCCTGTGATTGGAAGATTGGGACTTTCAGTCCCACTCCTCTGACTTCCTGGAAGGGAAGAGGGGCTGGAGTTTGAAGCAGTCCCTGATGGCTAATGATTTAATTCATCAGGCCTATGTAATAAAACCTCCATAAAAACCTGAAAGGACAAGGTTCAGAAAGCTTCTGGATTGGTGAACAGGTGGAGATGAGGGGAGTGTGTGGCCTGGAGAAGGCCCAGAAGCTCAGTGCCCTTTCCCTGTACCTCGCCTGTGCATCTTTCCATCTAGATGTTCATCTGTATCCTTCGATATCTTGTGTAGTAAATCAGTGATCTAGTGAGTAAATGGGTTTTCTGAGTTCTGTGAGCCACTCTGGCAAATTAATCGAATACAAGGAGGGGGGTCATGCGCACCTCCAACGTGTAGCTGGTGTGTGAGAAGCACAGGTGATGATGACCTGGGTTTGTGGCGGTGTCTGCACTGGCAGGTAGGGGCAGCAGTCTCGTAGGATTGGGTCCTTAACCTGTGGAATCTGGTGATATCTCCAGGTAGGTGATGTCAGAATTGAGTCAATTTTAGGACACCTGGCTGGTGTCAAGATTTGCTTGGTGGTGTGGAAACACTCCCCTTTCCCTCCTCAATGAGCGTTTGGATGGGCAACCAGAACCCTTTTGTACATTATGTGTGATTTTCAAAGGGAAGAAAGCAGGGAATGTCTTCTTTTTAAACCATTTTAAATATTACCTGGACAAAGGGGAAAGGAAAAAAGGAGGAAAATGGTTTAGCAGAACTGGATAAAAATAGTAATTACCAGAATTTGATAAACTACTCTAAGATCAGTTTCTAGAGTTTTCTCAGGACACAACTACAAACTGTCTATCTTAGGCTCTTCAAGTTCAGGTAGAATTGTTGGAAACCATCTCATTATCTTCTCGTCAAAATGTGCTTTTCTTCTCCCCTTCTCTGAAAAAGTCACTGCAGCACATCTCCATCCACCCGGGAAGCCAGGCTCTGAACCCCTGAGTACCTGGCACCCCTCCCTGCTCTGCACCTCCCTCCAGCTCAGACGCTTCCTACCAGTGCCTGCACTCTGCTTGCTGACTAGCCCGGGTGCCTGCTCTTTACCCTCACTGCCTCTCACCTGGATTGTGGCCACGGCTTCCTAGCTGACCTCTGCCCTCCACACCACCACTAGGGTGGTTTTTCTACAACACAGACCTGAATATGTCACTTCTGTCTCACAGTTCCCCAAAGGCATCACACTGAAGGGTTTCACGCTGATCAGGCCCAAGGTCTCCCTATGCTTCTTATAAACTCTGGAATCTTGGAAGAATTATGTAGTTGCTGTGTCTCCGTTTTCCTGTCCATAAAATGGGAGTGATGATAACACCTAACTCACAGATAGGTGGTGGAATTGGAGTGAGTTCATGTGTGTGGAGCTCTTTGGACAGTGCCTGGCACCCAGAAAGCCAGGCGCTCAATAAACGTTATATCCTCAACAGCACAGCGGGAGCTCATCGTTCTTACTGCTCTCCACGTCATCCCTCGCCCTCCCACGGCCACTCAGAAGGTGCGGGGTCTGCAGACAGAACTGTTAATGATCTGCAGCTAGGTGAGTGTGCCCACGTGCAGAGCACATACTTAGAGACTCTCATGGCAATTTAACAGCCATTTTACATCTCTCGAATCTAATTAAAAACTGGACTTGCATTTTATGTTTCATTTTTCTAACAGTTTGCTCTTATTGCATTTTATAAAAGTATTGGTCCACGATGAATTGGAAATAAAACCAAGAAACTAAGCTTTCACCGCGGATAGTTTGAGAAGCGCTTCTGTGTTCCCACACATCCTTTCTGTTGCTTCACACTGGCCAGGTTACCCCTACTCACTGCGTACCCTTAAATCTCTGGATTTTTTCTCACTATTTCCTCTGCCTAGAGTTTATTACTCATTTATTAATAAATGCCAGACTCTGGGGACATAGGCTGACTAAGGTATACTTCCTTTACTTTTGGGAAAGTTTCACTCAAACTACCCAGTGACTTCCTGCCTGTCTTTTGAAACCTGGCATCATTTTATTCTCTCTTTCATTCATTAAGAAAACATGTATTAAATATCAACCGTGTCCTAGGTACTGGCTGCATTCCACTCCTGCCCTTAAGGGCCACCAAGGTAATGGGGGTGACAGACACACAGACGCATAATGACACTAGGATAAAAGTGTTAAACAGCAATGTGAGTAGCAAAGCGTGGAAGTACAGAGGAGGGCGTGTCTGGCTATGTCTTGGCAGGGGCAAAGGCGTGGGGACGTCAAAATGGTTTCACAGGTAAAGTAGATGCAGTGTCATCAAAATAATGAAAATCCCGATATTGGGATCCAGCCCAAGGCCAAGGCCCAGCCCTGCCACTCACTGGCCATGTGACTTTGAATGAGTGACTACTTCTCTGTCTTAATTCTGTTCAGGTTGCTATAACAATACCATAGACAAAGTGGCTTAAAAATAACAGAAATTTATTTCTCGCAGTTCCAGAGAAATAAATATTTCCATTTCTCTTCCTGGCTGGGAAGTCCAAGATCGTGACACCACAGGTCCAGCATCTGATGAGAGCCCACTTTCTGGTTCATAAACAACTGTCTTCTCGCTGAGTTCTTATATGGGGGGACACGGCGAGCTCTGTGGGGTCTCTTGTGTAATAAGGACACTAATCCCATTCATCCATTCTTAAGTCCCAATCGCCTGCCAAAGGCCCCGCCTCCTCATACCATCATGTTTGGGTTTAGGATTTCAACGTGAATGTTCAAACCATGTTCAAACCATAGTACTCTCTAAATTTCAGAACCCTCGTCTGTAGAATGGGGATAACAGTGCCTGTCTACTTCACAGGGCTGTTTTGAGGCCCACCTGAAATCGTTGCACGCACAATGGGTGTGGAACGGTGCCTGACGCCTGCAGCTGCATAAATGTTAGGTGACACTACAGTTTTAATCCCTTTTTTTTTAATGGCACATTTTTAATCCCTTTTTTACCCTCATCGCTGGGCATATTTAAAATTTCCCTGGTCTGGGTTTCCAGTGGTATGCTATTCAACCAATCATCACGCTGAATTGCGTCGTTTTGCCTGCCCTATTTCTGTCTCCCCATCAGAATGTATTGTTCCCCTTGAACGTCAGTGACATTCTTTCATTGTTATGTTGCCAGTGGCAGGCAGTGTCCAGTGTCAAGAAGACTCAATAAATGTTTAGAGAATTTATATTGTATTAAAATAGTCCAACTTTGAGTGCTTCTTTTCAGCAAGGCTTGTGAGGAGTCTCGTTGTTATGGACTGACTGTTTATGTCCCCCCAGATTTATGTGCTGGAATCCTAACCTCCAGGAGGGGAAGAATTTGGGGAGGGATTAGGTCATGAGAGTGGAGCTTTCACGAATAGGGTTAGGGTCCTTATGAAAGGGACCCCAGAGAGCGCTCTTGCTCCTCTTACCATGCGAGGACATAGTAAGAAGACAGCCATCAACGAACGCAGAAGCAGCCTCTCACTGACTCTGCCAGTGAGTTCCTCGATCTTGGACTTTCGGCCTCCATGACTGTGAGAAACAAATATTTTTGTTTAAGTCACCCAGTCATTGGTATTTTTGTAATAGCAGCTCAGTGGACTAAAACACTGGTCAAACATTAATTTCCATTTCACAGATGGAGAAACAGGCTCTTTCTGCACAGTTTCTGTTACTTATCCTAGGGCTTGGAGCTAGCAAATGGCAGAGGTGAAATTGGAACCACAAGCCTCTTGTTTTCCTATTCGGTGCAGCCTTGTCCAGTCGACCCTGCAAGCAGGGGTTCTGTCTGGACGCTGGCCAGGCTCAGATCCTCTCCTCACCCAGCCCCTGCCTATACCAGAATGGCGGAGTGGGCAGGAAGCAGGCCTGGAGGAGCCCTGTGGCACGCCCTCTCCCCACCCAGCTCACTCTCTGCTGCCTCACTGGTATTTGTAGTTTACATGCTCCATGGTGAGGGCCCACCTGGAAACCTGGGGTAGGGCGGGGGACAGCAGTGGCTTGAGCTGGAGCAGGAGGCTTCGTGAGAATGGAGCGGAGAGGGCGGACCTTGTCTAAGGGTGAATAATTTGTAATGAAGACTAGAGGGCTCAGTGAGTCGAGGAGGAGGCGGAGAGTAAAGAAAGGTCGGAGACTTGGGAACGCTCTTGTAAAGATACCTGAAGGGCAGTGAAGCCGTCCGTTATACTTGTTTCCCCCTCCGTAAATGTCTTGATGCATTTCCCTCCCCACCCTCTTTGAAAGGGAGAGGTACCCTTTACACCCAAGAAATAGAGTCTGTGTTCTAATCACTTATGAGGGAGGCAGGACAAAGGGTTAACTCACACCAACGACTTTGACCTCAACCTTTCCCACTGAGAAAAGTTTAAAATTTGGGACTTTGTACATTAGTTAACTTTTTAGAAATCTTTTATTAGAAAAAAAGGAAAATGACTCCTAAAGGCAATTTTAGCGGCTCAGGCAGCCTCGATAACAGAAGGGACCAAGGTAGTAGTTTGGAAACTCATCTGCACATTAGAATCAGCCAGGGAGTAACTTTGAAAACCACGAAGCCTTGGCTGCACCCCAGCCCTGTGAAGTCAGTCCCTCTGGCGTGGGGCCCGGAGGGCAGCATCTCTCAGAAAGCTCCCAGGCGCGTCATGCCCCCAGTCGAGGGTGGGGAGCGCCAGGAGGGTGGCCCTCTTGCTGTTTGAGTTAATTCTGAGTCTCTGCAGTGGAAATCTTTGACTCGAGGGGACGATGTGATTTGGTCACAGAGGGATTTTGGGGATGCTGGCTGTAATTATGGGGTCGGGGAACCTCCTTCCAGCACAAAGCCTGTCACCGTCAGCCCACAGAGCCCCTTCCTCAAAACATGCCGAGCTCTGCCTTTAAGCCGTCTAACCCAGCTGTTCTACTTATTAGTATCTGTACTTATTAGGGTGTGCTTGTGCGGCATATCCAGAGAGCTGAAAACAAAGAGGAGTGTCCTTGAAGGAACTGTCACCGTTTGTGCCCGTTTTGACAGGCGCCCGTACCGTCACAGCACAGCGCTGGGGATGTGCTGCGTGTCTGCACAAGGAGCCTTGGCCAAGAACTCCTGCTCCGAGGCAAGTCGTACCATCTCCTGCACAGTTTTCTTGAGAAAACGGAATCTTGGGATTCTGCGACCTAGATGTCACAGGTTCATCCTGTGGAGCCTAAGAGCCGGTTACTGTTCTTGAAGGCTATGTGTCGGCTCTTGAAGTTTGACTAGAAATGGCCTTAGTGGTCAGTGTTCATTTTGTTTTATGTCCAATAGCATATTTTATTTTTATCAGACACTTACTAAAGGAAAAATTGTGAGGGAAGGTGTCCTGTGAAGTTCACATTCATGGAAATGATTTGTGGGTTTGTTTTGCTGGATACAAATACTTTTTTTTCCCCCAAGGTTGTGTTTGGATTGAATGTCCACTTCACATAGATTTTTCTCTTGAGAGCTAGAACCCTTCTGTATGGAAACACTTTCCAGAAGCATCAGAAAGTGAGAGTCCCTCGGGAACTCGTATGGTCATAACTGAATAAAAATGAAAAATGAAATCTCAGAAGTGCAACTTGTTTTTCATATTAACTTCACTTTTTACAACTTTGATGATGAGGGCAAGAGGAAAGTAATTTTTCTGCGTGCCTGTTCTTGACCAGGCCCTACAACCCCATAAATTATAATTAGTTCATTTTACTGAAGAAGAAACTGCATCTCAGAGATGTTCAGGAACTTGCCCAAGGCTGCACAGCCCAGGAGTCAGAGTACAAACCTGTGCCCTCTTGACTAGACAACACAGCCTTCTAGTTCTAAAAAAGAGAACATACACACACTTAAACTCAGTAACTGTTAATTTAATGTTCTGTTCCCTTTAAGAGACTTTTCCTTTGTTGTCCTCAGAAGCATATAAAACATAAAAAGCACAGTAAAACCCGAGGCTTTACAGAGTCAGCATTTATGTGAGTAGTGAAGGTGGAACTGCTTCCTGGCAGGTACCACGTTGAAGAGCCCAGCAGTCACTCATGCAAATTTGTTGTTCAACTGACTCATAACAGCTGCAGACACTGGAACAATTGGTTCCCGGCTCAGTTGTCTTTTTATTATCTGTGACTTGCCCTTGTTAGGTATGGAGTTGTCACAGGTAGGAATAGTTTTGCTCAGTGTTTTTATGCCTTTAGTTGGTTGTTGCTCCAAATGCAGGCACTCTGGTTATTTCACCAGAAAACAGTGTTGAGGATATTTAGAGTAAATGTTGGAAAAGTGACAGAATTGAAGGGTTGGCATTCTCCAGAATTTCTAAACAGGAACAGCTCAGGGCTGGCAGTGGGAAGGTGTGTTTGCTTAGCAAATACAGTTTTTTAAAAATATTTTGCTTGCATGTTTTGTAATGTTTTCTAAAGAGGTTTTAAAATGTATACTTTACAAGGCGAGACAATGCTCTGTAACGGCAGAGAGCAGGAGCCTGACTGAGGGAGACCAATCCCAGCTCTGCCACTTGCTACTCTGTGACCTTGAACAAGTAACTTAACCTTTCGGTGCCTCAGTTCCATCTCCTGGAAAATGGAGATGATCATGTGCCTTTTTTCTGGAGTTACTGTGAGGCGTAAGTTAACCTACATAGAACTGAGCCTGACACCGAGTAAACTGAGACACTCCCTGGGAATTTAATTAAGTTAATTGGAGAGGCCGACAGGGGAAACGGTGGGGAGGGGCATGCCAGTGTCCCCCTAAGCCAGCCTTTTGCGAATTCTGTCAGGAGAAGTAATTCTGTTCAGCTCACTGATTTGACGTTCATGTGTTTTATTCTCACCGTCCTCCCAAGCTGTATCATTCTACAATGTGGTGGAGTGGGAAGGTCATCGGACTATTTAATTTTAAATGTATTGTCATTCTGGCTGTACTAAGTGTGAAACTGTGAGACGTGGCCTCTGCTGAAAGTATGTTTCCAGTGGGGCAGAGCCATGGCCGTGGAAGCCATCCGGAGCCCTGTACAGGATTCATCAGCGTTCCGGGTGCCGTGGAGACGGGGCCTGGGCTCAGCGTCGACTGATGCTTCCCCATCTGATCCTCTGCGCATCCAATACCCCTCCCCGTCCTCTCTCAAATCAGAGTGAACAATGGAGGTTCATTCGGTGCTGAAAGGAGACATACCAGCTCTCTGGAGAAATACACCATCTTTCTGGCCCTAAACCCCAGCAAATTGGTCATGTAGGCCCTGTGTGAAGGACACTGGGGATAGGTTCCATAGTGTCTTCAGGAGTTGTTCCTGGGGAGTATTTGGAGAGGTTGTTCTTTTGGCTATTTCTTGTGTCAACCCTTGAAGTAATTAGAAAGATGCTGCTCAATTCTTATTCAGTGACTGCCTTTCTCCGGGGAACACTAGAGATCTAATTTGTTAAGGGGCCAGCATGGAAACCCTCGGAAAGAAACGTAGGTGCAGTCAGGAATGGGCCAGCTGGAGCTTCAGGCACAGAACTACGGAATGTCACAGATGAGTGAGGCCATTGTGAACACGGAGCCCGCCTTCCGCTTTTTGCAGATGAGGGAATGGGGTTCAGAGATTTGCCTGAGTTCGTAAAACTAATTGCTGGCGTCCCCGAGACTCCTGGTTCTGGTCCAGCTGCCTGTCCCGCCCGACTACATCCTTGTCGTGAAGTCGGCTGCGCAGCTCTGCGCCTGGAAACTCTCTGTAGTGATGGAAGTGTTCAGTCTGGTCTGGCCAGTAGCCACCAGCCCCATGCGGCTCTCGAGCACTTGAAATGAGACTAATTAACTGAGAAGTATATTTTGCTTTCTTTAATTTTAATTAAAATTAAAATTTATATAGGCACATGTGGCTAGTGGTTATCATTTTAGACAGCCCAGCTTTAGAGACATTAAGAAGGAGAAAAGCCCTGTCCTTACCTCCTACCTCATTCTCACCAGGTGAGGGGCTGTCTTTTCCTGCAGCTCAGGTACAGCTGGCCTTTGCCAAACCAGGGGAATCACCCTAGGCCAGTCGCCCTCATTTTCTGGATGAAAGGTGGCTCCTCTGTAAAATGAGGTTGTTGGACCAGATCTCTCTCCAAGACCCTGTTATGACAATGGACCTGACTATCCTCTGATCAGCAGTGTGATCTTTAGCAGGGCACTTAGTCTGCCAGTGCCTCAGTTTCCTCATCTGTCAACTGACATTAACATCTGTTCTATCCCACCTTCCTTCTCCCTGTTCTAACTCCCCTTCCCGCACCCTTCCCACCTCCGCCCCGGCAATATTGGGAGAGGCTCAAACTAGAAAATCAGTGAGAAGAAATCCTTGTGGCAACTTTAAAAAAAAAGGTCTTTGGTGTCTCAAAATATTTTTGGGTTTGACAGAAGTCATGAGTGGGTTTTCTTTTCTCTTAGATGCAGCAGCTGGCGACCTTACTGTGTCAAGGTTATCTGCATTGTCAGAGTAGAGACGATCCTAACACAGCCTGTGTGAAACACAAGCTGGAAGTCATGGTACTGATGACAGATAACTGATTTGATCAGTGGAAGCTAGTTTTTCATAATAATCTTGCTTAACTAGGCATTCCTTACCTATCACTCACACTCTGCTGTTTCACCTGAGAAACCAAAACAGATTTCTGCCCCTCCCCCAAGAACTGTGGCTCTCTTACTGGCTTGTCTTTTCTTTTGCTTTTTTTCTCACGTCAGCCTGCGAAAGTCCCATGTGGAACACGTGGCACCGTATGTTCTTCAGCGAACCAGTAAAAGCCCCTGAGGTCAGTCTCTTCGGTTATAGCCTCTGCCTTTGTGGCTCTCAAACGTATTTCCAGGTAGCAGTTCTCCACTGGTGCACCCACAGCTCACTGGCCAGTGGTTTCTTCAGAAGTGTGCCACCGAGTTTTGATCAAGGCATAAAATGTATTTTTGCTACCACAGATGAAATGGATCTTCTGACCTCATGGGAGTGGGTTACAGCTTGCTGTGGGCTGCAGGCAGTGGAACATCCGGCTGGAGCCAAAGAAGATAGCTAGGTTGTCAGAAGTTTGTCCCCGAGCATACACAATAGTGGAGTCAGTCATGCAGTGCAAACTGGCTCAGTTGTGGATGCCCTTTAGGGCCCAGGGAAACGTTATTTTACTACAGCAGGGTTTGCCCTGTGATTAGGATTGCACGGTTTAATGTTGTGTTGAGTCTTTCAATTCTTTGCATGGTGCCACCAAAAATTGTGGCGTTTGTAACGATGCCAATGACCACTGTTTCCTGTCCTCGAGGTCCCTTAGGATGGCTTCAGGGAACCAGGCAGAACCCAGAGTGGACATGTTGGAGCTCTCCCTGCCCAGTACCGTCAGAGCTGTTTCAAATTCACGTGCTTCATAAATCAGCCTTCTGAATAAGATCCCTTTTGAAGAAAGGATTCCTCTGCCTGCAAGATAAAAAAGTTGAAAACCACTACTCTAGAGCAGTGCTTCTCAAATTTTAGTGAGCACCAGGATCCCTTAGAGGGCTGGTTAGAACCAAGATTACTAGGCGCACCCCCAGGGGAGACAATGTGTCTGAGTGGAGACAAACTCGTATTTCTAGTTAGTTCCCAATATTATTAATGACCCATTCTGTGCTGGATATGGTGTTAGATGTGATAAACTCAGTCTCCATTAAAGCTAAAAACCTCGTATTACTGTTCACATCTCACCAAGGAGAAAACTGAGGCGTGCTGAATTTCAGTAAGTCACTTATCATTAAATTGCTGGTCATCAGAGAACTGGAATTTGAACCACGATCTGGGTAATCATGCCAGACCCCCTTAATCTAGGATGTCACCTGCCTTTTTTATATACCATTTGTCCCCAACCCATGGTCCAAGATGGGAATGGGGATGGATTTCTTGCAAGGGGTTTGCAAATCCAGATGTAAAGCAAGTGTGGACTCAGACCGAATGTCTCACCTGTTGGCTGTCCGCTGTTCAGATGTAATTTTGTGATAAAGACACTATGAAGTCATGTTGAATGTCTCAGCTGGACAAAGTTAATGTGCATGGAGCGCCTCCTCACACAACAGATACTAGAATGACAGCTACAATTCCTGAGTGCCTGGAAAGGTTTCTGATGGCAAGAACTTGTCTTCATGCTAGGGAAGGTTGGGAGTTACTTCACTAAGGCATGGTGTCTGGTTGCCTTTTCTAAATCTGGGCTTTAGGGAAGAAGGGAGACATCATATTTATTAACTGATTCTCATTCAGGAAGGTTGCTGGAGAAAATAACACTGTCCTGTTGGGTGAGTCCATCAGGAGTGCATGCAATCAGCCTTCAGCTGCTGCCCCGTCCCCGTCACCTGCCCACAGCCCTGAACTGCTTTGTCGGCCTCCTCCCTGTCTCTCCCCCTGCTCTGCTGCTTGCCAAGCGCAGCCTTTCCTCCTGGAATCTATCATGCCCGGTTGCCAGGATTCCTTCTCCATCAGTTGTCTCCTCTCCCAGTGGCATTTTCACTCTTCTACTGTCTCATTCAAATAATATATATATTTTTGGTACACTCACCCTTAGCAGAAACTTCTTCCTGTCTTCCAACGGTTGTGCTCAGGCCTGCCAGCTCTCCTCACAGTTGTGATCATTACATTCCTACAATGTGTCCGACTTGGCTAAGTACTGAACTTGCATCATTTACCACTGACCGCTGGTGAGTTCTTGGATGCCTGTGTTCTCTGTAAAGCATCTGTAAAAGGGAACATGACTTCATGAGGTTGTTGTGAAGATAAAAGTAAAATAATACACACATGAAAAGCACTGAATGCAGGGCCTGACATATAGTAAGTGCTCAATGCAGTTATGGCTCAGGAAGCTTACCCAGGAAGGGAAGGAGAAAGTGTCATTGTTTCATCTGTTTGCTCCACTGTCTCTTTCTGCATTCAGTCCCTACAAGGAGGCCCTGACCTCACCCTTCTACAGAATCATCTTCTAGATCAGGGCTTCCCAACATATTTTTTTCGTTATCACCCCATAAGAAGAAAAGATAAAATAAGTTTAAGTTAGTTAATGAATTAGTGTGAATTTCAATCAACTTAAATTTCTCCCTAATGAGATAAATTAAATATTAAGGAATATGATTTTTACTGGGTAAGTTTGAACATTATAGGGCCATAAACTATTATAATATCTAAGAATTTTTTACCCCCTCCCTCCAAAACCAATTTTCACCCACTGGAGAGGGCAATGCCCCTTCCAATGAGAACGCATGCATTAGATCTCTGGCAGTCTTCTCTTTGTGAAAGCCACTAGCTTCTTCTCCACCTGGCATCCTTGGTCTCTCCTCACACTGCTGGCCAGCAGCGTCCCATCCTCTGCCTGCTGCTCCTCGTATGGCTCTTTCTCTTGTCAGCTTTCCTGGTCCACTCAGCCACACTGGAACCGAGCATCTGAGACGTCCAGGACAAGGTCAGATCTCAGGAGAGAGACACACCTCGCTCTCCAATCTCAGGACCCAGACCAGTGAGTGGTGGGCAGAAGGAAGCCAGTGGGAGCTTGGGAACCGAGCCAGGGAGAGGCGAGTGTGGTGGGGCGAGGAGGACACGGCAGGCGGGGCAGGGGGAGGTGGCAGACAGGATGACCTGGGGGCAGTGAGAGGACCGGAGCTTCAGATGTCCTGTTTTGAACCCTGCTCTCCCTTTGTTTGGTTTTATTTCTCCATAATCTTAATAGATGACCTTAAAAATAATAAGCGCCCCAAGTGCCTCTTTTCGAGAAACCCTGCTTCTGGGCAGCAGTGAGTGCCTTGCAGGGTATGTAGAGGTCTGGTGCCGCGGAAGCATCAGATGTAAGGTTTGGCAGAGCAGCAGGAGTGGCTGGCTGGAGACGGAGCAGACAGAGCCTAAATGTGCCTTGCAGACAAGGCACTGGAGCCCGTACACGCTTTGAAACAGGTGCTTCCTTTTAGTGTCTCTGATCCCGGTTTCCTCTTTTTTCCATTTGCTCTCCCTTACAATGCCACATGCCCCATCAACATTAATTGACCCTTAACTTTGTGCCCTTCCCTGACTGTCCATTCCCTCTCTGCAAAGGACCTCCAGATCTGTGTTGGAAGTCTGACTCTTTGGCATCCACCGTACTAGCCTTCTGGGCACCTCTGTTTGGATGCCCTGTGGGCACCTATATATTAGCACATTCTTCTGGTCACCCAAGCTTGAAAACTTAGAATGATCTGATGGGTTTTTCTTCTTCTTCTTCTTCTTATTTTCTAGTTAAGACACCACAAGAACAGCTTATGGATTAGCTCTCTGGCACTGTGCAGATTCATTTCTCCCTCTCCTTCCCCTTTTTTCTCCCCACTTCTTCTCTTCCACTTCTTTTCCTTCCCCCTTTCCTCCCTTCCTCTCACCTTTCCTTCCTTTTTTTTGTAGCTAATATTTATTGAACCAAGAACTGTGCTGTTGCTTTGTGTGCTTTTTTTTTTTTTTGCATTTAAACATTCTGCAGATGAGGAAATTAAGGATCAGAGAGTAAGGGTAACTTGGCCAAATTCACACAGTTAAATGTCAGAATGGGGAAAATCTGTAAGGCATGGCTGACACCCCACCCACCACCCAAGTCATGCTTTTCACCACTGAAAGAATCCAGATTGGTCTCTCCTCTTCTCATTCCTGTCCTCCCCAAGCCTTCCCCAGATCCTGCTGGGTTTGATCCTCTGCAGCACAAATGTGACAAACTCCTCAGTTTGTAAACCACTCTTACTGACATCCAAGTGCAGCAGGGCCCTGGTTTCTGTAACTTTGGAAACATCAGGGGGTGGTGGGAGCACCATGGGATTTGGTGCCAAGAGACCTGGGTTCAGCCCTGGGGCCACCACTTCCTAGCTGTGCGACCTTGAGCAGATGATTAATTTCTCTGAACCTTATTTGTTTATTCAGTGAACATTTATTGTATGCCTTTAAAGTGCTGGTCACTGTGTGAGGGCTTCAAACATTCATTAGTGAAGAAAACAGATAGGGTTTCTGCCTTCAAAGAGCTTCCAGACTGACCGCAGTTTCCTTCTCTGTACAAGGAGCATAAGGATAATCCCCCTATCATTGGGCTGTTGTAGGGAACTGACAGAGATGATGGGTGTGGTTGTGCTTTGCTGTATCTTAGGGGCTGGTCACCTGAAGTTCTATTTCCTTACACTTCTGCTCCAGCCAAGTTCCCACTGAATTTCTACCTCTTTCCCTTTGCTTGTGCTTCTCCCAGTCTTCTCTACCTTAAACATCCTACGTGCTCTTGATGGCCCAACTGAAAATGTATCGTATGCAGAACCTCCCTGCTTACTATGAAGTTGTATTCATTCACTGAGGGATTCAAGAATATTTATTAAACACTTTTTAGAACATTGTTTTTTATGGTATGGTCCATAAATCCTGAGGGTCTCAAATCCTTTCAGGGAATCCACAAGGTCAGATTTATTTCTATAATATTAAGATACTCTCTGACTATTCCTGGTGCCTAATCATTAATCAAGGCCATGCTGCACTGCACCCACACTCCTCACCAACACACACACTCACAGTAAAAAAAAAACAAAGTTTCATTTTTACTTAAGAATGTCCTTGAAGCAGTAAAAATTAACTTTGTTAAGTCTCAACCCTTGAATACACATCTTTTTAATATTCTGTATTAAAAAGAAGAGAGTTTTAAGCTCTACTGCTAATAATTCAGCATGATGATTATCTCAAGGAAAAATACTTGTGCAATTTATTTGAGTTGCAAGCTAAACTAGCCACTCTTTCATCTACACCATTTTTACTTGAAAGAGTGTCTCACAGGCAAACTATGACTATTCAGACTTGGATATTGGGTGCATGTTTACTCAAAAAAGAACAAAGCTAGGCTATCACTTGAAGAACAATACCTGTCAGCATTTGTTGCCAATGCTAAAATTCTAGCTTTCAAGCAAAAATTAGAATTTTGAAAAACTTGCGTCTACCACCATAAGCTTGAGAACTTTCAAATACTTAAAGGCTTTCCTGATGAGATCAGTGGTGATTGAGTGTGCTTTTTTTTTATATTTGTGTGATGAACTGTATCAACATTTGGAAAACCTGCATAATTCAGCAAACCAGTGTTTCTCAATGACCAGTGTGCACAATGTTACAAACCTGTGTGGTTAAAAGGTCTGTTCAAATGCAAGATAGAGTAATCCATTTTACTACCAGAGCAGAGTCTGAAAAATTCATTGAAAGGGTATCAGCTAACCTTTAAAAAACTATCCCTTAAGTTTTCATGTAGTATAACAGAAGAATATTCATAGTTGGCTGGAAAGGCTTTCCATCTATATCTATGTGAGGCCAGACTTTCTTCATATACTATAAGCAAAGCAACATATCACAACAGATAGGACTTAGAAGCAGAATGAGAATCCATCTGTCTTCTACTAAAGAGATTTGCATAGCCTCAACATTAAAGAGATTTACAAAAATGTAAAACAGTTCTCACTAAATTTTGTTTTGGAAGACATAGTTTTTCATAAAATGTTTTTGCTAAGATCTAATGAATTTATCATTGTTGTATTTTTAATGTGTTAGCATATTTTTTAAATTGCTTTTTAGAGAGAGGAAGTGGGGAAGAGGGAGAGAGAGAGAGAGAGAGAGAGACATCAATGTGAAAGAGAACCATTGATTGGTTACCTACCGCCTGTACACACCTGAACCGGGAATCAAACCCACAACTCAAGTATGTACTGTGACCGGGACCAGAACCCATAACCATTTGGTGTACAGGATGGTGCTCCAACCAAGTGAGTCACCTGGACAGAGTGTAAATATTTTTTAAATTTCTGTTTTAATTTCTAACAGTGTATATATATCAATAAATTAAGCCAAAT
>PVKM010007191.1:0-42073 GCA_004027735.1 Carollia perspicillata | reverse complement strand
AGAGAGTCTCAGCAGCTGGTACTAGTTTATGGGACCCGCGGCAGAAGCAAGACTGAAATGCTTTCTCTTCTTCTAAGTTTCGATGGCATAATATTATTTGCCTTTTATAAACATGCCTAATTTCATTTTCCTTATTGTTGAGTGAATATGGAGAGAAATGACACCTCCTTTTGGAAAATTTCTCTGATGTAGGAGGTTTAGTTGAAACTGGCAAAGCAAGCTGTGAAATTGTCTTCCTATGAAATAAGTGTTCACAATCACACCCCATCTTTAGCCATCGGGGAGTGAGAAAGACATAGGAAGGGGACTACGGAGTGTCATGTGCCTTGAGCAGGACGTGGGGGCGGGGAGTGTGGGCCCAGGAGGCCCAGCATTTACGGGAGATATCCCTCCTTGGCAGACTGAACAGAGAGGTTTGGGGACATCTTCGGTGGTTTGAGCTGGAAGATCACACGTTTAAATCAGCCTTGTGGAGTGGAGGGAGGAGCTAGTGTAGGTTGAGGGTTAACTTTGTGCTAGTGATAACGTGGTTTTGAAAACCTTGCCCCACAACAGGATTCCTGCTGTGCAGAGGAGGGTTTGGACAGAGGTCTTCTAACCTCACATACGTGCATTTAAAAAAAAAAACATTTTATTTTGAAATAACGATGGACTCACCGGAGCTTGCAAAAATCGTACCCCTCACCCAGCTTGCATCTGTGGGTTTTGAATGCGTAGAGTGTGTGCTGCTGGCTTCCCAGGTCTTATGGCCCAGGGAAAGGAAGGCCAGCTGGGGTACAAAGTTGCCTCTCTTGCTAAGGTGGCTCCGGTTACTGTATTAGGAGTCATGAAGAAGGTCAGGGTGTTGCCTGTAATTAAAAAAAATTTTACCTCCAGTCCTGGCTGGGTAGCAGTTGGTTAGTGTGTTGCCAGGTAAGGCAAGGTTGTGGGTTCGATCCCCAGTCATAGCTCATACAAGAAGTAACCAATGAATGTATAAATAAGTGGAACAACAAATCAATGTCTCTCTCTCTTTCCCTCTCTTCCTCTTTTCTCTCTCTAATCAATAAATAAAAAATAAAAAATTGTAATTTCATGTAGTTGTCCAGATTTATATTTATATAGTATGTTAAAACATGTATTCAGTAGTAATTCTGTTTATCTTTATGAATTATTTATCTGAAAATTACCTTTTGAGTGTTGAGGTTTTCCATTTAAATTCAATCTTTAAGTAGTAAGAGAATAAAAATTAAAAAAATCTTTATGTGAATGAATACCACATAAGAAATGTTTTCTACTTTGTCTCCTTTTTTGTTTGAGTATTAAGGCTGAGCCTGGGTTCTAGGACCAAAAGTTAAATTGCTTTTTCTGTGTAGGTTCGAAAACATGTGAATGATCTCTACGAAGACTTAAGGGATGGACACAACCTGATCTCTCTTTTAGAGGTTCTTTCAGGAGACACCTTGGTAAGTTGTAAATTTCTTATTTTGATGAACATGCACATACGGCTAGTATGTTTTCTGCACTGGCTGTTCAGATTTTTACACTATTCATCTCTTGAGCTGCAAATTCTGCCTAGGGAAAAAAAAGAGTTCTGGTTGGATTCCTAAGCATTTTAGACTTCGATGATGTGACTGTGGGAGATTGAAGCACTTAATTACCTTGCTCATATAATTGGTTTTATAATTAAAATATTATTTTTGTTTTTGCTTTTTTTTTACCTTTGGGTTTTTTTTGCTTAGCAGAAGTTGGATACAAAATATAACCACATATTAAAAGACTCACGAATAGCAAGGAAATAAACATGGCTTTCTGAAAAGTGTTCTAACCCACTCCACAGGTGTCATTTCCTTTTTTTGTCAACATTACTTCCCCCCCTTCTCAGTTACCTGTTCTCCTTCATTATGTTCTGTTCATGCTCTTCTTTTCATTTCTGGTCTGTCTTGTGTCTTTGCTGTCCTTTCTTCTGTCTGTTATATTCATTAGCCAAGGGAGCGAGATTTTTTGAAGACCTTACGATTGGTGAGTGCAACAGAAGCATGCGCATATGAACAGCATGAGGATGTGGAGGATGAGGATAAGGGGGTAGGTGTCGGCCCCCATAACTCGACTAACCTAGCCGTTACAGTGCGGTGAGCGCTAACGTGGTGGAGAAGTAACCCACGGGTTCGGGCTCCTTTTTAGAAAATGATGGAAAGGACCAAAACCCACAGTGAGGTGGATGTGTGTGTACCAAGAAATTGGACACGGGAAATATTTTCTCTTTAAATTTATTTATAGATTACTGTGCACTGCATGGTAATCGAAATGTAAGCACTTAAGTGACGAGATGGCATTTTAGCTAAAGGATTTTACGTAGTTACAGACATCTTGACAACTAGTCCACAAATTTATTCTACTTCTGGAATACCTGTTGGCAATAGGTATTTGATGGACATTCTTTGCCTACCTTCTGTTTCTCCTGTTATTTAGAAAGGGGGAAGGTTTTAAAATCTCGAGTCCTAACAGAACCCACAGAGCCGTTTCCTCTCCGTGACACTTAGGTGACTGCCAGACAGAGGTGCTTCTTTTGCCATCTACCTCCCTAGCACCCCTGATTTCATTCATTGGAAATTGTGCTCTTTGGAGCCAGTGGTGAATTCCATCAACACCATTCCTGCCTGTTGTATAGAACCTAATTTCCCATTCTGTAGTCTGCTGTCTGTTTTATTACGGTGCCTTTGGCTTCAGCAACCTCTTCATATTTGAGAAGTGACGCTGTCTGTTTTCTTTTTTTCCCTTTTAAAAGATTTGATGTGGTAAATTTCAGCTCCATCCTTTGTATGTTTTGTTAAGCATTTTCCCAACTCTGTTTCCTTATGTTTTCCTTCTGCCAAGTCACACTGTTTCCTAAGGAAAACAGTATCAAGGAACAGAATCATGGTTTATCAGCTTTCCCGAGACAGTAAATAGCCATGTCCATCCCTGAGCAATGTAAATAGAGTCCATCTGATTTTGTGCAAAAAACTAAAATAAAATAAAGAGGAAATATAATATATGGCTTTAATTACTTTTCTGTCTTCCTCTATCATGGCTAAGTAAAACTCCACTGTCTTTCTCCTTCTTGGTGATTTTTTTATACTAATTGCATGCTACTTTACCTTATTTTCATTTACACGCCATACATATATAATTATAAAAAATCATCTTGATAATAGAGTTTCGTTAAGAAGGGAAAAATGGAGAATGGTATTTAATTCTTTTTATGCATCAATAGTTTAATAATTGTAGGCTAGAATTGTAGTTTAGTGAATGCAAAAATCTGTATGTTCTATGGTATTTTCTTTTGGAATAAAGCATCTGTTTAAACAAAATACATTTGGAAAAATCCCTAGTAGTTTAAATTTAATCCCAGATAATACAAAAAAAAATTAGAACTACCTTTGAAAATTGAATGGATTTACCCAAACAGTAAATACTGGTTTGATAAATTAAGATGAACATGGAAGTATATTTATATAATGTATTTAGCATGGTCAGTGGTATTAGAAACTAGTGTTTTTTATACCCTGCATTTTTCTATCCTTAGCCCAGAGAAAAAGGTCGGATGCGTTTTCACAGACTACAGAATGTACAAATTGCACTTGACTATTTGAAAAGACGCCAGGTATGATGTTTTTCAAAGACTGTAATCATAAACATATGTGACTGAGTAAATCTACACAGAAGTCTGTTAGGGAATGAAAAGGTTAAAATGACTATGAGTTATCATCATTATACTTGTGTTTTTGTGAGACAAATATTTCGAAATGGTTTTAAACATTTACTCCAAACAAAAGAAAGTTAATAGCAGGTGTAAGCTTAGAGGAATTATAAGTGGCTATATTTCCATTTGAATAACAGCTACCAATTTTCCTTCTGCCAGAATTGCAGTGCTTTTGCCTAGGAAGTTGATAACAGAATGTTAAGAATGTCTATGAACAGTTCTTAGTAGTAGGGAGGCAATGCCTTAATTTTTATACTTAGTTTATAAAATTATTTTTATAAAAAATACTTTGTATTATACTTTAAAAAATAGTGTATTTTCAATATTTAGTTGCAATGAGGTAACGATTTATATTTTAGAAATAGATAATACTGGGTAATTTGTAAGTGGTTAAAAATAAAACATTTCTGACAACAGCTGGCTTGAGGTTTCAGAAGAAGTCACGGAAAAGAATGAACATCATACTGGATATGATCTTGATTTTGGTAGCATTGTGTATTACAGTTGTGTAGAATGAATAATTGGTTTAATTCAGGAGAATTAAAAGTTGCTGAAAACAATGGGAAATCAGAGGTGGCAACAGTTTTGATTTTTCATGGAGTAGGAAAAGGGGAGAGGGAAACCATCTTATAGTCCTTCATTTAGGTTGTTATGAATATTAAAATGATTTTTATTTATTAAATTCTAGTAAATATTCTGTGCTTAAATATTATTTGGTATTTGCATTATCATTTTTAATTCTAGTGGAAGTTTCATGAAGGGTTAATGGTTAATTATATCTCCTGGTATGAAATATTTTTGGCAGTATCTTGTTAAGAAAGTAAAATGTTAGATATTATTGTATTTAATTTTTGATATTCAATTCATGATATTTAATTATTTTGTCCATTCAGGAGGTAGACATTAGATGATATCATTACATTTATTTACCTGATTATGACATATATGTTTTTATATTTGAATAGCTGTCCAAATGTCCAATCACTCATATATTTACTTATCTGGG
This sequence comes from Carollia perspicillata, assembly GCA_004027735.1. NCBI lineage: Eukaryota > Metazoa > Chordata > Mammalia > Chiroptera > Phyllostomidae > Carollia > Carollia perspicillata. The sequence continues at coordinate 37,343 of PVKM010007191.1, read as the reverse complement.
TAATAGTTTATGATAAATAGAAAGATAATGCTAGCTTTTTTCCTTTTGTGAAGGAAGGGGGAGAAAGTTTTCAAAATTATTTTATGGCTCAGAATAGTTTCCTACTTAACTGTAAAATAATGCTTATTTATAAGCTTCCAGTTTTAAAAATCTCAAGTACTGAGGACTTCTCACTTCGGTTGTATTTTGTTTTGACAAATGAAACATTTTATTATTTGATCTAGAAGACAAAACTAAGGTAATGCATTTCTTTGTGATTACTATATAATTTGCAATCTAAAATGAGTGAAGATAGTGAGTAAAGCAATATTTTGAGGATTATGGTATTTGAATCATTCAGTTTTTTTCTTTGTATAATTTAGAATTGCTTTTATGTAGGTAAAGATAAGTCATGTGATGGTTTGAAACACAGGTTGTTTTCTCTCTTCTTCACAAATAAAACAGGTGAAATTAGTGAACATCAGAAATGATGACATAACAGATGGAAATCCCAAATTGACTTTGGGATTAATATGGACAATAATTTTGCACTTTCAGGTAAGCTCAGTTTTCCTTGATTGTCATTTCTTTTAGCCTCTTATTGCTAGTTTTCAGATGGTTCACCTCAAAAGTGAATTACACATGCATATACTATGGGAGGAAATAAACTTTAGGCTTCTTGTTTTTTTTTTTTTCAAATCCATCACAGGGGTGGAGAAATATCCCTCAGCAGAGACTCTCCTCAGGCCAGACAGGCCCCGTCAGCCTGTCCCTAAGGACTTAAACTTATGAGACAGCCTGCCTTTTCTTAAACAGTATATTTGTAGTATTCCTTTCAAGTACCTACTTGTGAGCCTGGTACCCCATTTCCTGTTGTTGACAACCTTGACTGTTGTTAGGACAACACTTGAAATCTCAGAGTTGGAAGACAAGATTCTTTTTAATGGAATACAAACACATTTTTTTATGTTTATTGGAAGTATTACCTGACTTAAATACATGAACATTTTATTACACAATCCTTAATTTAAAATGGTTTTCACTGATGTTACAGTTTCCCGACTATGCAAACTATTTTCTTTTATTGGTAGACACTAGATGGCAGTATAAACATGATAAAGAGATCTCCTGAACTAGTATTCACGTTTTTGTGTAGAACTACACTTTTTCAAATGACACTTTAGGAGAGTAAATACAAATAAATAAAAATTGGTCAGTTATGAATTATTATTCAATAAACTTGTGCCAATTGAGGGTTGCTTTTGATTTTTAGTTTTTGTAAAGTTATACGTCTTGACAAAATCATCTTCACTCAGAAAGCTGAGTCCCGACTTTGGAACTTGCTGTAGGTCAGTGGAGCTGTGCCCGCTCACGCGGTGCTCCGTGTGCAGCAGAGTCGGACCCAGAGCAGGCCCGCGACGCCCCCCGCTGACTGACCGTGGCGCAGCTGGGCCTTGAAACGGGGAGAGGCAGCTAGCTTGCCAGCTTCAGAAAGGAGCTGGGGTTTTAAACCAGATTTTGAGAGGAGTTAGATTTATTTTTTCTTTTTAAAAACTTGATTGGGGGCCCTGGCCAAGTGGCTAACTAAATTGGTCGGAGTGTTGTCCCATTCACCAAAAGGTGTGGGTTCCATCCCTGGTTGAGGTGTGGACAGGAGGCAGCTAGTTGATGTTTTTTTTCTCTCTCTCTCCCCCACTTCCTTGGGTGAGGATTTAAAAAAACAACTGACTGGGATATAGGATTTGTAGGGGAATGGTGGAAAATAATGTACGTGGGGCTCATTGGGGAATAGGAAAAATATGACAGGTATAGAGAGTTAGAGGAATTAGAGTCTAGATAAGTTCCAGGTTTTGAACAGGCAGCTGAGCAAAGATGCAGCAGCCAGAAAGCAGAGGGGCAGACTCAGGTGTCAGGAGACCCAGGTAACCAGGTGTCAGGCCACCAGACTACAGGGCAGCTAATATGGGTGAATACCCATTCAGCTGGGCATTGATGTCAGGGAGATCCAGAAACAGGAACCGGGGCAGGACCCTCAAGGCCTGTGGGTTTACATTTTTAGAGGACCCCATCCTTAGGGCACCCAGAGCACCGAGCAATAAACCAAGACAGGGATTTGGGCATGGGGCCAGACCTTGTTGCCAGAATTGGGAAAAGACTGAGTAGAACTGGCCAGAAGCTGATTCCACATGGTGTTCCGCAGCCACTTTCTCAGAGATTCATTCATTCGCCCTAAGTGGTTCGGGTCCCTCAATTTTTAGTAGGGTTGAACCTGTCTGTAAGAACCCCACTTTGGAGGGTTAGAGGCCTATTGGGACAGGGAGCCAAATCACAATGTTGCCGACAGAACTGGTAAGACAGGCTGTGTCTGGGTTTTGGATTTCAGAGTAAGAAGCCCGGGGGGGCAGAGGGAAACCCCTCAGGTTTTGGAGGGAGGCAGAGCTGAGTTTTATTGTCGGCTCTTTTGTGTACGGCTGTGCTGGCACTGAATGAGCCACTGAATCACTCTGCACCTGAAAAGTGGTGTTTTTAGGAAACTCTCCATGTCAGTTCTGTGTAAAATAATTAAAATGAGCAGAATCCACAGTCAGGGAGATAATCTAAGAAGTCCAGGTGGGGATCTCTGGGTGAAGTGATAAAGGCCAAGACTCAGGTGGGGATGAACAATTGAATCCAAGAGATGACATTTTGAAGGAAGAAAGAAAGGAACTTGGTGATAGTGAACAGAAGATGAAGGGAGGGAATAAAGGTGATGACTCTAAACTTTCAGCCTGGGAGGTAAAAACCAACCAACCAGCCAACCAACCAACCAAGAAAAAACCAAACTGTCGAGAGAAATGGGGATGATGGTAAGGGCAAAACCAGAGACCTTGGCAGGTTCGATGGTATGGTGGGACATCCTGTCCATTTGTCTGCTCCGCAGTTGGAGATCTGTGAGCAGAGCAGAGCTGAGAAGCCAGAGGTACAGATAAACTTGGGAGTTACCAGTATACAAGTGGCCATCGAATCTGTCAGAGACAAGGGTCTGTAGAGGATCTAAGAGATGCGTGTACATGGAGAAGAGCCTAGAGCAAAGGAAGCACTTCGGGGGAGGGCTCACGATTGGGGTTCAGGAGGAAGGAGACCCATTTGGGGAAACAGAAAAAGAACATTTGATGAGATGGGTGAAACGACGAGGATGTGCAGTACCAATGAAACCAAGGAAAGAGCACTTCCGGTGGGAAGGCAGAGTGGGCAGTATGAAAGGCTGCCAGCAAGCATGGGAAGGTTAAGGCTGAGCACAGGTTAGGAATTTGTGTACAAGGAAGACATTAGAGGCCATGGAGAAAATACTCCCAAGTTCCCGGGAGCCGAAACCAGAAAATACAACGGACCAAAATATGAGTAAATGATTGTGAATTCGAAGTAGTATGTTTAGACCCTAAGTCTGAGAGAACTTAAGGGAAATGTCATTCAGAAAAAGAATGATGTATTAAGAAAGCTCTTTGGGGTTCAGGTGTCTTTGGAGAAGAGAGGAGGACCAGCCACAGAAGAACCAAAAGTTTTGGTTCTAGTATGATCCTTTGGCCTCTGTTAGGACCACTGTGTTTTAGCACCTAAATGAGAAGATAGTGACTGTTGCATTATCAACAATATTGAAAAATTAGACCAAGATCTATTTAAATGAAACACATCAATGTTTCAGTAAAACAGAAATGTTCCTTTATTTAGATGAAATGACATTTTTTTAGTACTATGATAATTTAATATTAGAATAATTTTACTGGTTATGCCAAGGTACGAGGCTATTTATAGTAGTGGTAGTCATTCTCATTTAAAGTGACTGGGCTTTTTTTTCTCTTTCTTTCTCTCTATACTTTACATAAGTAAGGGAAGTAATTTCAGAAGACCAGTTTATTTATTTTAAACTATCTGTTATGAGCATCACACATTGAACCTCTTTTCTAGTCAGGCTGGTGGAAGGTAAGCCGTATCAACACAGCACTCTATATCATTAGCTACCATGTGCTAAGTCCGGAGATACTGAAATAATGAAATATGTAGTTCTGTCTATTGGGAGAATGTTCATAAAACTGAGTATAATCTAGGGGGTAAATTCATTGCATTATAAATACAAATAGGGGTGTAGAGGAAGGAGTGTTGTAGTAGGATTAGGGAGGTCTTAGAGAGGAAGGGAACTTTTCACTGATGTTACAGATTGGCTCTGCAAGGTGATGGCCAGCCACCAGGCACAGAGTAAAGCTGGGCCGTTTCTGAGACAGGGAGCGCTGTGCAAGGGCCTGAGCCTGGCCAGCCGCTCGGTGTGGCAGGGCTGGGGGCAGTGCGGGTGGTGTGCAAATCACTGGCCACGCCTCCGTTGTGTTGGTGCAGGTGCCAGCCATTCTGCTTATAAATTCTCTTGGAAAATGTTTAATTGCCATGAAGACACTGAAATTCAAATAAAAAAATGAACAACAACAAAAAAAACAAATTAGAGGCTTCCTTTTTGCCAGCTTGTCTTTTAGGATATTCACTTTTTGCCATGGAAGTTTGTTTAATTTTCTGTTTAAGTGATTAAGGAAAAGCTCACCATGTAGGTCTATTATTGACAGATATCGACAACATTGCTAACCTGACTCTTTAAGTATATTTGTATTTATAAAAACCTAACGAGTTTCATCTTTTGATCAGTCCAAACACTACGTAGAAAAAAGCAATTAGCAATTTATTTTTATTCAGTGATTTCTGCTTACTTGTAAGTCCAGTCATGCCGTACTGATTTCCTTTTGGCCCTAGCTATGACTCAGTGTTAGAAATATGCACACCTTAGATAATCAGGTTCCGTGCTGGCTCATTATTTTTACAGCAAGGCCCTAGAAAAACTATGTAATATTTAACTAAGGTACAATTGTAAAAGTTACATATAAAGTTTAACTGCCCTAATTCATGTAAGAGAACACGCAAGTGTTTCTTTTGGCCGAGTGTTCCATGCTTTAAATCATAAAATTTGTCAATTTGCTACGTGAATACCCTAATGAGCACATAATGGAAATGGCTAGGAAAAACATTTCAAACAATTTTGAAAAATTGGTTTTAGAAACAATTTTAATAGAGCATGTTAGGCATTATGCATTTATTATATCTCCTTCAGCTGTTAAATTGTCCTGTTACTTTTTTTTTATGGCTGTTTTGAATACAACTCCTAATGTACTTTACAGAGATTTTTGAGTTTTCTTTTCAACTACCACAATTAGTTGGTGTTTCTTAAGGAAAAAAGTTAAATGGTAGAGACTCTCTGAAATGAAATCTGAAAGGCACTTTGAAACCGAATGTGAAAGGCACTTTGGTAAATGTCTCCTCACTGGCATTTGCTTTCTGTTTGCACTCAGATGTGTTGAATCACAAATAGTTTCAAAGGTTAACACAAACTTTGGTAGCGTAGCTGCACTTCAGAAAACTGAACGTTACAGTGAGGGTCAGAACCTCCTTGTATAACAAAGCGGAGAGTGTGCCTTGCAAGCTCATCAGTGCTGCAGTTTGACAGTGAGCAGTGATGTTTGTCTAGAGGATTGGTGGCCAGAAATAAGTCACACTGTCTAATGAGACACAGGGACACAGCCGGGCAAGATGCCATGGCATTTCTTGCGTGTGCCTTTCTCATAAGCAAAATGGCCTCATGCTGAAGAGGATGGTCACACAGTCTGAGGAATTACAGGTCAGAGTGGAATTTTCGGACTTAATGGAGATCTAAGTAAGCCCTGGATTTGGAAATGAGTGCATCTGTGGAACTGTGATCTCCCGCAAATCCAATGGGGAATGTCTGCGGATGTGTAAGAGCTGAGAAAGAAGAACAGTATTTAGATCCTGCCAAAACTCCTTTGAGCCCTGAAAAATATTCTCCCGGAAGAAAATATTTCAGAAGAAAACCAATCAAGAAAATTGTAGATGACACAGGGCCAGGAGAGCCAAACAATGAAAATGAAGGGAAGAAGAAGAGCAGCATTCAGCTCTCAAGAGAACAGCCGGCTCTTTTACCCAGGGGACTGGCACGGGAGGAATCTCTTGCCCCAGACCTCACGCCGGGAGATGGTATTCGGCAGGAGAAGGCAGAAGTGGTAGCTGACGGTGTTAAGCAGAAACTTTTGCCGAGTGCTGTGAGTAGTTGGCCTTACGGTGTGAACATTTCCCCTGCTGAAGGCAGTGAAACAGAAATAAAAGTTAGTGGGCTGGATGAAAGGATTTCAGAAAAAGACAGCACTCCATATTGTGCAAAGAGGAAGAAACATGTAGATGATGTCAACTCAAGAGAAATAACATTCCAGAGCAAAACTGATGTTTTTTCTTTCCGAAAGTCAGCCAGCGTCAGTTCCACTCAGTATGGTACAGAGACATCACTTGAAAAAAGTGAGTTCTCTGAGGACCCATCAAAAAATTTTAGCAGTGGTCAAGAAAAGCAAAACACTGAGAGATTTTGTCCTCATGAAATACACCATTTTCAGCTTGAAAAAAAGAGATGTCATTCCCTCTGTACTAAAGTGCCCTCTACTGCCAAGGACACAAATGAAAATGAGGTAAGTGAGATGTGGCGCCTGAGTTTAAGGTGTAAGCACGTTCTCCAGGTGCTCACATCTGACTGCGGTTCTGCCCATTTGTTTTTTTAAGTTATTTTCGTATTAGTTTATGTGAAAGCTGTAGAGTTCTTGGTGCACTTAATTTGTAGCTGTAGGTTTGATTTTTATGATTTTATTTCTTGTGACATCACTTTCTTTAATCACACTTGAACTTCAAAAACGCATACATTTTTGTTATTGTTGGTCTACCTCTTTAAGAGAATGTACTTCTTTTTAATTTCTTTAGTTCATATTTCTTCACTTTTCCAATGGAGTAGCCTTTGGAAACTTAGTAATACTGCATGCAAAAATTAAATCAGAAAGTGGTCACGATGAGACAATAGCTTCATGACAAATGCAGGGAGCATAGAATCCAATGATTAGTACCGACTTGCTGATCATTAAGTTTGAAAAGCCAAAGTCTAGTCCTCTGTCAGTTTTTATGTATAGAAACACTCATATATTGCTTTCAAGTCTCCACGTGTGTGTGTTGGGGGCAAGGGGCACAGACGAAATTGCCTTGATCTATTCTGTGTCTTCGTTATGAGTTATTTCCTGATCCCAGTCTAAAGTCAGAATCATCTGGGCAGCATGTCCTAGGAATTTGAATATGACACAGACTGCCAGGACGTTGAGATCTTTATTCCTAACACTAATCGTTAACTTTAGACAAGTTACTGCCCTAGGATTTTTAGTTTTCTTTAAAATGTAAGTGAGTGTGTTTTACTTGCCTGAGAAGTACCTCCTCTACCTGTTACTAGTTGGGATTCAATGACTTTTTTAAAAAAGCTATTTCTAACTTTGTCTTTTAGCATACATTCTGGACGTGAGTGGTACGTGTGATGTTAAACACCGTTGGCCAGGTCGTTGCATCATGGGGCAGAGGTCAATTGCATGGTGACAGGATGAGGCTTTTATTGGGGCTGGTGTGCACGGTCATCATTGGTCTTAGCCTCGGGTTCTCCCGAGCTGTTCCTGTTTATATACACCGCCACACCTTGCCAATGTTATGTCATCAACTCTATTTACATTTTATAGTGGCTGTGTTTTACAAAGAAAGCATCCAGGCTATGTCATTATCTGTGTAGGTCTAGCATAAAGGTCAGTGTGAGAGGAAGCGACTTGGCTGCCACATGTTTATGAATGGAACCACTTGGTTTGCTCACATATGTTTTCCAACTGGTTTTTTTTTTTTTTTTTTTTTGCTTAATTTGGATTCAAGTAAGGCTTACGTGTTTTCATTAATGGAAACTCTTAAAATCTGGTTCCTCATGGTACATAAGCCCCCTTTTCCCTTCTAATTGTGTGTCTAGTAATTTTTGAAACTTCAGTGAAAAATACATGTGAAAACAGTAATAAACCTGCCATTCAAATTTGTAAAATAATCGTGATATGGACGTACTTAGCAAGGTCTCACACATTTTCGGTGAAAGCTGAGCGGGGCAGTTTTTATTTACCTGAGGAATTTGACGTCCACCTCCCGGTGGTTCAGATACAGACTGTGTATTCGGTGCTGCACAGAGTCAGAACCAACAGCTTAGCTACCGATCTTAGGACATTCTTCCTGTTATGCTGGAGGTGTTTGGCTCTGTTTGCTTCGTTACCTTCCTTTCGAACTCTGCACAGAACTCTTTATTTTGCATTGGAGTTTACATTCTTCACTGGAGAATTAGATGCAAATGAGAGCTTTTAGCCTGTGATTGGTATTACACCCCAGAAATGGGCGGTAGCCCCGATTCTTTGTACTTACTCCTTCAAGAATGTTTTCATGTCCTTTCTATTTGATCCGTTCTTACTCTGAGACATTTGTGTGCAGGATTGGGCTGTATGACTTTTGAGTTTACTTCCAAGGGAAGTAGTATGCAAGTCTTTGAACTGTTCTTAACCTTACCGATCCTGTGAAATTTGTCTGTCTTAGTACAGGTGACCAGCCTGTGTCCTCTTTAAACCACCTTACTTGCAGTCACATGCCGACCTGGAGTGGCCTTCCGGGTTCAGGAGTTCTGTGGAGGTGGCTCAGCCAGCCCTTCATTCGCTGCCTAAATAATAGAAACTCATAGCACACCTTTACTAGGATAAGGAGGTATACATTTAAAAAAGTGAAAGAAATACCTTAGATTTGTACATTGCTTTAGACTTGAAAAAATGCTTTTGGACACTTGTTTTTGGATCATCATAACAACTGCATGAAATAGGCAAAATGTTCCGTTTTTCTTTTATAGAATGAGGAAATAAAAACTCAGAGAGGTTAAGTAATGTCCTTACCGCAACACTGTAAGTGGCATTAGCTGACTTAAACTGTGTCACCGCATCCCACTTGGATTAGCGGTCAAAGTCCTGAAAGGGATTGGTGTGAGTCAGAGCAGGAGTGGGTGTTCATAGGAATACGTCTTCATCTATGAAGGGCGAGTGTTATAAACAGGGGTGGCAAAGGTGGACCGTGTTTGGGGGCAGGGAGTAATGAGCTCACTGTCTGTACCTTCTCAGGGCCCCCTTATTTGTCTAGACTCGTGTGCTTCCTGTACCTTATGACAGCCTTGGCATGTGAGCTTTTCCCACAAAGAATTTTTTCTTTAGTTTCACAAATCATGCCTCATCCCAGTCTTTAGATTGATTTCAGCAAAAATGGTTGTTTTCTCTGTTTATAGGCCATTGGTTCTGTAACTGACCACATGTAAATGTCACCTGAGGAGCTTTAAAAACTGTAGATGCCTGTTCTCACTCCAGTGACTATAATGTCATAGAGCAGGTGGGGCTCCGCAGGTGATTCTAATGGTCATGACTAGGGATAGGGAGCTTGCGGCCCTTCTCATCCTGTAGCCGTGCTTCTCAGAGTGTGACCCCAGGGTCACTGCAGTAGAATCACCTGGGATGTATGTGAAAACACCTTACCCCAGATTTAACTAGATCAGAATATCTTCCAGTGGTGCATAAGAGACCACTGCTTATGTTTCAGGCATCCTCCCACACGTTTCCTAAAAACACTAATTTTGAGAACCATCATCACTCGAGCTTAGCATTTGCCATTCTTTTCTTCTCAGCGTGGGTTTTCTGATAAGCAGTGTGGATTATGGGCTGGAAGGCAGGAGGTGTGAGCTCTAGTCAAGCTTTGCCTCCAGAGAGCTGTGTGACTTGGACAATCTCCTTCATTTCTCTAGGTCTTTGGTTTATGTTCTAGAAATAAAGGATATTGGACTAGACCATGTACTCTTAATAATAATGGAATTTGTTGAGTCCTACTATATATCAGACACTCTACCATTCTGTTATTTAATCTTCAGAGTGAGCCAAGGAAATGGTTCTATTCGCTCCATTTTACAGAGGACTCAACCAGTAAGTAGAAGAGCTTAGATTTCACCCCAAATTATCTCTAAACTGAACATTTAACTGATGCAGTTTCCCCACATATAGTCAGTTTTAAATTTCTCTGAATCCATGTATTTATATGCATAGCTTTTTGTTTGTTTTGTGTTCTCATTTCCTCCTCCATCCCTCCCTTTTTAAATTTCACTACCAAGTATTTATTATTTACTTGTTATATATTGAACCAAAAGTTGCTACTCTGCGAGAAATAAAATATAGCCCTTTTCTGCATGCATTACACCCCATTGTTTGTTCGTAACAAATGATTGGGGACCATGGCTGTAAACTGAGTCACCTGAAAGTTAAGCTTCTAAGATGATGATCATGAATGATTTTAACAATCCCTCCGCACCTCCCGCCGCACCATACCGTGAGATGTAACGAAAACTGAACTATCCTTAGACTCCTTTCATCCTTTGGTGAATTGACAATGAAAAGCACAGAGACCTAAGTAGGAAAGAAGCCAAGAAGAGAAAGAGTATGGACATTGTACTGATTATGGTGTCAGTGTCTGAATGATGAAGGATTGAATATATTTATTAATTGACTTTCACATTATGAGCACTTAAAATTGAGAACGTCTCAACATGTGAGAATACATTAATATTCAAGTTCACTAAAATGTAATACTTATTCAACTTTTTCTTATTTTAAGATTTTATTTATTTAATTTTAGAGAGAAGGGAAGGGAAGGAGAAAGAGGGAGAGAAACATCAATGTGTGGTTGCCTCTCTCGTGGGCCCCACTGGGGACCTGGCCCACAACCCAGGCACGCGCCCTGACTGGGAATCAAACTGGCGACCCTTTGGTTCGCAGCACATGCTCAATCCACTGAGCTACACCAGCCAGAGCCAATTTTTTTCCTTTAACAAAGTCTTTTATGAAGGTTAGGCTACAGAATCTTAGAATTCAAGGACTGTGATAAAATCTAAATGTTTCACCTTTCGTATGGTAGCATTCCTCTACAGATCTTGAAAACAAGGGTCATTTGACTGACAGTTGACTAACTCATTTCTTTTAAAATATTCCATCTTTTTAAATGAAAAAAAATTTTTTTTTTTTACTATTTCTAGTCATTTGGATTTTATAACTAGTTGGTAAAAATATAGTTATAATATAATTGCATGGATTTTGGGTCTCTGTCAGTATTATAATGCCTCTGTCTTTTCAGTTAAATGAAGGACATGCAGAAGTTTAAAATCCTTTGCTGTACAAGAATAATGATGTCTATGGTTAGTTTTCCCCACACATGAATAAGAAATAAGTGAGCATTTGCTAAAGTCAGCCATCAGTTCAGGGCATTAGCCCTTGAAGCCTATCAACCTTTTGCTTTTATCCTCTATTTAACTCTTCCTTTTAGGGAGGCAGACCTTAAGCAAATACAATTTTCAAAATATTTTTGCCATATTTATGGTGAAAAGTATTTCGTGGGCATTTTCACAGATTTCTTAAACTTGGAAACAGATACTAAAAATGTGTTGATTACATTTGTTTCTGCCAAAATAGTTGAAACATCTTTGAAGAGATTGTCTTTGGAAGCAAACATCTTGGCTTGGAAATTCTGCCTGTGTTGACAAAGTCAATATGGAACTTGCTTTTGCCTGACTACAGTGTCGAGTATTGTGAATAAAAGAGTTGAAGCAACAATATTCCTCCTGGTACACAGTTACCTTCGCTCACTAGAGGGCAGGCACTGTACTGAACCCTGTGGGCATGTCATGCGGGTCTGTCAGCATCTTTGAGGAGCTACTTCCCATGAGAGGAAACTGAGGTCCGTGGAAGTCACAGGGTTGGAAAGCAGTGCCGTTATGAGTTGCACACAGGTCCCCACCCTTCACAGCTCTGTGCCAGCCTTCCAAGTTAAACTTCTACTCTTGGAATGATTATGTTAAGAGACTTGTGAAATAGAGGGATCTTGGGATCCACCTTTTCCCAACCTGCTTTCATTCTCAGTAATACCTAAAGTCTCTCGAATAGTATAAACTCTATTTTTTTAAATTTTAACAAAAATATAAAAGGAATTGAATTTCCTTTGATAATACTGTTGTGTCCAATCCCCTAAAGCAATAGGGATTTTGTGTTTTGTAGGGAAGAACAGTGGACTAGCTATCAGTTCTTTATCTACTGTGTGTCCTTTAAATAGTTTTTGCTCCTGTAAAATGAGATGGTTCATCAATAGATAACACTCCTTCTGGAACGTCGTAGGGGGTCACTATAGATTTGGAATAGTAGAGGAAAGAGAACTTACGGGATCTTGAGTCAGAAGACTTAAATTTAACCCAGGCCTTACTTTCCACATCTGTAAAATAAGGTGGTTTCCTCTTTTGAAGATTAAATGAGGTGATATATTTGAAGAAGACTTAGCAGACTGTCAGCACTTTATGACTTTTATCCTATTAATATCTTCTGCTCATGTGAAAAAGAGAAAGCCTCTTGTAACTGTCTATTGAGTGGGAGAACTGTATACATTTTAACAGAGCACTACTTGCTCTCCGTCAAACAAAAGTGTTCTGTGTAGGCAGAGCCGACTGCTGCTCGTCCTCCCCAGCTCTGCGCGTCCTTGCACTGTTTCTTCAGCACATGTTTACTGAGTACCTATTATGTCTCAGATGTTATATTCCTCTAATCCCATAATTACCTTGAAATTTTGTCCACCTATCAGAAAAGAAATAACCCATGGGAGGAACCAATTTTTGAAGTTAATATTGGTTATTTGCACCTGAGTACAGATGCATTTCGAAGGCATTATTGATAATAGCTCTGGCATGAGGGAGGAGGAAAAGGTAATGCCAGGGGCAGAGTGCTCTTAGTGGGGGTAAAGGCTGGCAGTTAAGGCAGCGTGCCTGGTCCAGTGAGGAGGAGAGTGTCTGTGAACCCTGGCGTCCCCAGGTGTATCTTCCCTTGAACATGTGTAGTGTTGTGTGTATTTACCAGTATGGAGACCGATAAGCTCCAGTGAGAAGGGCCTTGACTGTCAGGGGCTGAGGCAAAGCTAGGTGGTGCCCCTTTGTGACCTATGTCTGTGAAGCCATTTTCCCAGTGGTCAGTGCCCTGAGAGGAAACAATCATGGTGGCTATTGTGTCCTCTGTGTGACACAGAGGACAAATTAGTTTGAGTGATCAGCATAAGTTTCTTTTTTAAATATGCAGGAGAAATATCACTTTCTTCTTGCAGATTCTGAACTGGAATTTCGGAGACCTAAGGCCGTACCCTAGTCCTCTCGCTTGAGTGCTGTGAGACCCTGGACAAGCCGAGGCCTGCCTTTCAGCCTAGGCTAGGTCACCAGTGGGACTAGGGAGTTTACCAAATGGCTTTGAGCTTTTTTGGTTTGAGTTTCCCTGGTTTCTTAATGCTTCACTATATTTATGGGCTGCTCGAAACTAAATATCTTAGTTTTCTTAACTTTAGAGATGTTTTCCAACATCACACATACATATCTATTTACTTATTTAAATTTCTTGTGGTGACATTGGTTGCAATTTTATAATACATTACCTGCATGTTGCCCTGTGTGCTTACCACCCAAAGTCTAGTCTCCTCTCATCACCGTGCACTTGACCTCTTTTACCCTTTTCGCTCCTCCCCACCCTTCTTTCTTATGGGACTCACCCTACTGTTGTCTGTGTTTATGAGTTTGCTTGTTTTGTTTGTTCATTTGCTGCTTTCTGTTTTATAGCCACCCCTCCAATGAGTGAAATCATATGGTTCCTGTCCTTTTCCATATGACTTACTTCAGTTAGCATGATATTCAAATAGTAAAGTTTATTTAAATGTTTTAATCTTTTCAATACATTATCATTATTTAAAAACTTAGCAGACAAAAGTTTTATTATTTGCCTTACATAGAATAATAAAATGCATACGTTTTTAAAAGTGTGCATTACCTTTTAGGGAGTCTGTGACTCAACTTTGGAAGTTGACTGTTCTTGTGTGCTCAGTGCATACCAGAACCATGACAACATGGGTAAAAATAGGGTGTTCCTGTCGTCCAGTTGTCTGGTGCCATTGACTTTGCTCAAAGGACTTTCACATTTACAGCCTCAGCTGACCAACACAGTGAGGCTTTTGCAATCCGTTTAGCAGTAAGTGGGTCACCTGGCAATGAGCTGTGCGTGAAGGCTCATTGTGCAATGAGATGGGATGCGCTGGCTGGTTTTCTTTTGTTGGAAAGACATTTTGAGGTTCTATAGTGTCTCAGATGTATAAAAACTGCTTTAGATAAATGATTCAGATACAGTTTAGGTTCACTACTTGACATTGGATTCTCGCTGAGTGGTCTCTGGGCTTGTGCCCTCTGCTGGGCACTTTATGTAGTGGTCAGGGCGTTCTGTTATTTTGGAAAGCAAGGCTGATTGGAAACCATGTATTTTTCTAAGGTGACAAGGTTTATATGACATTCATACCAAATGAAAACTTGAAATGTGTTTCCAATGTCCCTCCCTCTTTATGTTCCCTTCTTATTTAGCAGGTAGTTAATCCATGCCACGTTGGGCAGAGGATGGGGAGAATGTTCCAAGGGGAGTAGTGACTAGAACAGAAGACTGTAGGAGAGAGGGAGCATGTGGTTCACATGGTTTGAAGTTTATACGGTTTGATCACAGAACAGAGGGAGAATGTCTTCAGTCTGGAAAGACCAGCCAAGACTGAGCTCGATTACTGTGCCTGTGGGGAGTAAAGAACCACCTGACCTGAGAAGAGAGAACAGGACAAGACTTGGTGCAGTGATACTACCTAGGAGGCTGCTACTAATCCCGACACTGAGGCTTAGTTCCAGAGGAAGGTGCAAGCTCCCTTTTCCCTAAATGTCATTCTAGGCCTGTTATGACTGTGTCGTGAAAGGTGATCTTTTCCCCTGTACTCAACCCCAGAGCCTCTCCACAGCCCCTGCGCCTTCTTCTTTTAGTTTCAGTTATTAGGGTTTCGATTGTTGAGGGTTGTCTGAGCTCTGCCAAGAGGGAGAAGGGCAAGCGTACAGTAAAACACCGGTGTTATGTGTCAGGGTGGAGGCATTGTGGGAAAAGATAATATCGGAAAGGGCATGAGGGGTTTTTTGTTCTTGGTAGCATGATTTTTTAGGTTGAGTTAAGTTTTCATTTTTTTTAATTTTAGTTTTGGACCTTGCTTATATGGAGTGAAAACATAAAACAGAAACGGTGAATTCTTTGTTCTTAAGGCCCCGAATCCTGAACTATAAAAAACAACTTTATATGTTGAGTGTCTGGATTGTTTTTTTGTGCTCTGAACGGCTCAACATAATTTCTTTAAAAATGTAGCCACCGGCCAAGTTTCCAGTTCAGTGGGTCGAAGACCTCCCATCCAAATGGTTAGCTTTTCTGAGCATTTATTTTATTAACCACTAGGAACAATACTCTTGGAATTACATTTGGAGAACCTGCTTTCTAACATGACCAGACAGTTTTGCGAATGCCTAATGTTGAGTGTTTTTATAGCTCAGTACTGTGTTCTGTAAACCAGCTTTTGTCAGGGCTCTGGATTATATTTGCCCTTGACATAAAAAGCTTGCAGATTCTTTTTTTTTAATTTAGGCTTGGATTATCTAAGAAGAGGAATACGTGTAAGTAGTGTGGTGGCAAAAAGCAAATTACCCTTCTTTGCTGTAGCTATGTAGTGGTATCACCCCATTCTGGGCTCTACTGTATGTGGAGGAAATAACATTTCCTCTATAATTCAAGTGAAATAAAGATTTGGCCTTTTCATGCATGTGATATGTATATATAGCAAAAAGGATATGAAGGTTGGGTGTTTTCCTGTTATTTTACTGTAACCATTTTCATGTGGGACTTGAACCTATCGGATAATAATAAATAATAAGATATGATTACTTTAGCAGAATCTGTGATAATTTACTGAAATTTCACATTTAAAGCAAATAAACCAAAAAAAAATTCAGTGAACTTTCTTAGTTAAGTGAACAGGAAGCTCCCAAAGCAGACCAAGACATGATATTGCCAACAGTTCTAGAAGAAGGCTCAGTTCTAGAAGAAGGTGGAACCAATGTCATTCTAGACCTGTCATAATTGTGTCCTCAAAGATACTATTGAAGTTGCAATTGGAGTTCACTTGGTTCCTATGGTTGTATGGTTTTCTGTAACACATCTTTATAACTGAGAGCTTAAAGCAAGAGTAGAGAAGACACAGAGCTGACTTGATCAGGATGGAGGTTTGGCTGGGTGGTTGCAGGGCAAGGAGAAAGGTGTGAGGGAGTTAGGATATTGA
Source organism: Carollia perspicillata (assembly GCA_004027735.1). Classification (NCBI taxonomy): domain Eukaryota; kingdom Metazoa; phylum Chordata; class Mammalia; order Chiroptera; family Phyllostomidae; genus Carollia; species Carollia perspicillata. The sequence goes on along the minus strand of PVKM010007191.1, from coordinate 21,176 downwards.
TTGAAGTGACGGATCATGTAGTACAGGCCAGATAGAGAAGGACGTAATGATAGACAAAGACTCGTAGACTGGGGCAAAATTTGGAAAGGCAAGAAATCTGACATGTTGTCAAAGCCCAGTAATTGGTTTAGCTAGAGGTTAGGGAAGGAAAGTACTAGAAGAATAGAAAACTGCTATCAGAAGGTACATATGTGAGCTGAACTCATTCTGGTTCAAGATGCCGAGATCCAGGATGTGGTGTGTGAACAGCTAAAGTAGAGAGAAGTTCAAGGACTGTAAGGATGAGGTCCTGGGTGGAGAAAGGCACTCAGCCAGGTGCCACACATTTGGGATGTGGGGATCATTTCTGAGGAGAGGAAGAGGGTGGTAGTGCATGAGTGGCCTACAGTATAAAAAATGAGGTCTTCATACACACGACTAATGATTTGAAAACTATTGGCTTTGCATCACAGGGGAGTTAGAGTACACTCACCTTGCCTGTGGTGCCTGAGACTTGAATTAATGCAGTGGGGGGCACCTGGAGTCCGGTACAAAGGTAGAAGCAGTGTAAAGTATTAAGGTATAAGGGACTTTGTTTGCTATGGGATAAATACTTCTGGAAAGTTTAGGAATGGTGGCAAGCTGGGTCAGGAGAGATGCAGCATGAGAAGCTCAGTTACAGGAAGAACTTGAATTTGGGTGGTAGTCAACAATGACCTGGATGTGAGGCATGAGGGCGTCAAGTTTCCAAAAGGAGCTCCGGTATAAAGTATTTCACTTGCTTTTGACTCTGGCTGACAGATTGCTGGTGAGAAGCTTTAAGCAGCAAACACTACAAATAAAAATGCAAACATTTAGTTTTCGATAAGCCAGGCACTGTGTTAAACATTTGATGTAGATTATCCCACCTAATCTTTAAAACCACACAATAAGTAGAAGTTACATGTTCTCATATAAAGTTTTAAAATGAAGAAATGGATTTTAGAGAGATTATGTGAATAGCTGGGGGTTGTAATTTTAATTGGAAAGAAAGAAGTAAAACTGTCATTATTTGTAGATGACCTAATACTGTATAGAGAGAACCCTAAAGATTCCATCAAAAACTACTGGAACTGATAAATGAATCCACTAAAGTAGCAGGACACAAAATAAATATTCAGAAATCGGTTGCATTTTTATACATCAATAATGAACTATCAGAGAAACTAAAAACAATCCATTTCAAATTGCATCAAAAAAAAAAACACTTAGGAATAGATTTAACCAAAGAGCTAAAATACCTGTAACACTGAAGATTATAAGACATTGAAGAAAGAAATTAGCCCTGGCCAGTGTGGTTCAGTTGGTTGGAAAATTGTCCCGTAAACTGAAGTGTTATAGGTTCTATTCCTGGTCAGGGCAGATGCTGAGGTTGTGGGTTTGGTCCTGGTCATCCAGTTGATGCTTCTCTCTCACATCAATGTTTCTCTCCCTCTTTCTGCCTCCCCCCTCTTAAAATTAATAAGCATGTTATTGGGTGAGGATAAAAAAAAGTACTTGCATGTAGGACAACTCAGAAAAGTATACTGAATAGATGGAATCTACTGTATGACAAAAATGCTACACACACCATTAAAAAAAAAAGACAGAAAATGAAGAAGATACAAATAAATGGAAGCATATACCATGCTTAGGGATAGGAAGAAATATATTGTTAAAATATCCATACAATTGATATATGTATGGACCTATATCAATTGTACAGACATAATATATGATAAAGGAAGCAAAAACATACAGTGGGGTAAAAACAGTCTATTCAATAAACTGTGTGGGAAAAATTGGACAGATACATGCAAAAAAATGAAAGCAGATCACCAGCTTACACCATATGTAAGAATAAACTCAAAATGGATTAAAGATGTAAATGTAAGATCCAAAATCATAAACTTGAAGAAAACGTAGGCAGTAAAATCTTTAACAATTCTCTTAGCAATATTTTTTCTTACATATCTTCTTGGGCAAGGGAAACAAAAGAAAATATAAAGAAATGAGACTGCATCAACTAAAAAAGTTTTGCACAGTAAAGGAAAACATCAACAAAATGAAAAGACACCCTACTGAATGGGCGAAGATATTTGCTAGTGTTACATGTCATAAAAGGAGTTACTGTTCAAAGTGTGTAAAGAACGCATACAACTCAACATCAAAAAACCAAACAATCCAATTAAAAAGTGGGCAGAAGACCTGAATAGATACTTCTCCAAAAAGGACTTACGGGTGGCCAATAGACATATGAAAAGACGCTCAACATCAGCAGTTATTAGAGAAATATAAATTAAAGCCACAGTGAGATATCACCTCACACCTGTCAGAATGGCTGCCATCAATAAATCAACAAACAACAAATGTTGGCAAGGACGTGGGGAAAAGAAAACCCTTGTGCACTGTTGGTGGGAATGCGGATTGGTACAGGTGTGAATTACTGCATGCCTTAAGACGCAGCAGTTCCACTTCAGGGTATGTATTTAAAGAAAATTAAAACACTAATTCAAATGAATGTATGCCCCCCTGTGTTCACTGCAGCGTTATTTACAATAGTCAAGATGTGGAAGCAGCCCAGGTGTCTGTCCATCAATAGACGACTGGATAAGATGCGGAGTATTCCTAGGTCAAAAAAGAATGAAATCTCACCATTTGGGACGGTGTGGATGGACCTAGTGGGTATTATGTTAGCTGAGATAAGTCAGAGAAAGACAAATGCCATATGATTTCACTTGTATGTGGAACCTACAGAACAAAATAAATGAACAAACAAAATAGAAACAGACTCATAGTTAAAGAGAACAGACTGATGGTTGCCTGAGGGGAGGGTGTCTGGGGGCTGGGTGGAAAAGGTGAAGGGATTAAGAAGTACAAATGGGTAGTTACAGCATAGTCATGGGGATATAAAGTACAACGTAGGGAATATCGGGGTACCACTTTGTAAAGTACATGAATGATTCACCACTGTGCTGTCCACCTGAAAGTAACACAAAATAATATTGAATGTAAACTGTAGTTGAAACCTAAAGTTAAAAAAATCTGTTAACTCTTGGAGAATGGGATGTGAACCCAGGCAACAGGAATTGAAACATCCCTCATCATCCCCGTGTTGCCCCAGGATTCGAAGGAAGGAGGCCTGATTACTTCTGGCGCCCAACCTGACCGGTCGTTATTGCCGGGGGAGTCAGGCTGTCCCGCTGATTTTACAGTGGGGTCATGAATGACAAGAGCAGGCTTACAACTGTTGGCATTCATTTATTTTTCTTTTTAGTTTTGGCTACATGGTATCACCAACAGTTTGATACACTCTATAGATAGTGAATGATGGTTCAATATATTCTTAAAACTACCTTACATTTCCATGTGGGGGTAATATTCAGTTAATTGGAAATAGCAGGAGAAGCTGAAAATAAGTGACTGTGTTAGTAGTCTTTGATATGTTGAAGTTTGGTTCATAATGTGTTTAAATCTGCATTTTTAAATCATAGCCTTTTAAATAGTGTATGCATGTGTAACACTGAAATTTTTGTGTCTATTTATCTATTGCCTATCATCTATTTGCCTGAAGTTTATCTGTTAGAAAGAAACTTATTTAATAAGAATATGTGATTTTCTTTCGGTTGATGTTTAGACTGTTTCCAGACTTCTAAACTTCCTCTTGTTTAACATCGTTCCTTGGGTAAAATACTGTGTAGCACTTGAACCTATTAAACTTAAATTGGTACCTTGCAGTTGAAATTGACTGACTTCCCTTGTTACTAGGTAATTACTTTTGTGACTGCACTGGCCTGGACTGTTCCTGACGCAGGAGAAAACAGCCCCTCTCCCCAGGCTATCCCCCTTTTCTTTATACAGTTATAAATACCACCCATGTAGCTTCTGCATTGTAAGGGTCCCCAAAGCCGTTAGTTTTATAATTCGTAAAGGTTAAAAGGGACTTGTGAAATTTTACCTAGAGGTTTACTGTTTTCATTTACACAGTTTCCTAGGTTAGTTTCTCTGAATCCTAGTGTTCATAGATTTTGATTGTTTTAAGGCAGCAAGTTTAAAAGCTTTACCTTTTACTCCACCTCACAGGAAGAGAATTGGCAGGACAGCGAAGCCAAGATCGTGCTTCTCCCGTTGTCAAAAAGAATAATAATCACAATAAAAGAGCTGACACGTTGAGTATGCACTTACTACACACCAGGGGCTGTGTTGTTGAATTCTCACCACACAATGTAATAAGTATTACCATCATTATTTCACAAGTGTTGGAGATGTGATGTAAGCTTACACAATGTGCTAGAAAGTTCTCCAGCACAATCTTAAACCAGAATGTCAGTTGGAAGTTGGATGGAAAAATATTGGTGTTTTTTCAGCTCTTTCTGTCCACATTAAAAAAAAAGAAAATGAAAAGACATTCCTTCTGTATATCCTTTATAATGTGTTCACAAACACAATCTTTTTCCGTGCTGCAGATGTTAACACAGATACACAGGAAAGATGATTAAAATCCTGGCCACTTGTCAAGGAGCATGTCCCTGCTGTGGCTGTGAGTGGAGCCCCACAGGGCATGGCTGCCTCTGCTGAAACCCGGAGAAAGGGTGTGTGTGGCCATGATCTCCAAGTGGTGGTGTTGGGGGCTGCCAGGCCTGGCTCGGCCTTGAGTTGCTGAAGTGTTCTAGCCCCAGGTCCCTGGGTTGGCCACCCCTCTGGCTCCTGTAGCAGCTGGGAGGAATAAAGGGCTTCCTGTTTGAACTTGGCATTGCCACAGTGACTAAAGGCTTTCTTTAGTCTGGTGGGTTTTTGTTTTTTTGTTGTTGTTAATTCTCTACTTTCTTGCTTGACTCTGCCTATTTTGACCTCTGACTTTGTGTTGTATTTCTAATCTCATAGTAAGACTTTTAGGCTGAAAGACTCAAGCATTATTTGCTTCTATCCCCTACCTTCTCATTTATAGATGGAGAAGTTGACTCATAGACACATGAAATAAATCATTCAAAGTCATGGGACTCGTGCCTGGGACTAGAAATCAATCTTGTGACTTTAGTGATTTTTTTTTTCCTATTACCAAGTGACTTGTCCCTCCTGATGTCTTGCTTCCAATCTCTTATTTGCTCTTCATGATCCTGGCTTGGTGCCTGTGTTCCTAATCCTCTGGATTTGTGCCTTGCACTGAATGAGGGAACAGTTGTTTGTTGATGTTAATCGCAGCTTTGGAATTACTGTGCGACTCCTCTAAAGGCACTTTGTGCCTTAATATCATTATCAGCAGATTGAGTAGGACGGTTCTCAAAATGTTTCTTGAGAAAATGTAAATCACGTGAACTGCTGACCTGGTTTATTATTATTATTATTATTTAACAGAAGAGACTTTTAGGGAATTTAGTGAAAACCAAAAGCATGGGGAAAAAATCAGATGAGAAAGGTTTCCCGTTGAGTGGGCTGAGCAAGGACGCATGAGAAAATTAAAGAGACCGTAGGCCAGCCTGTTGTGCAATGCACTCAATTGGATGGGGCACGTTTTTCTTCTTTGCACAATATCTGCTGGATCAGATTCTGCTCTGCAGGTGGAAATGTAGATTAATTTGTAGGTTTTACTTTTGTTCCATTTGAATTTGGAAAAACATTTGCTTGAGTTGTTTTAACAGATCTGATTAACAGGAGGAATGTAGATTTTTTAATGCTGTGATATTTGGCTCTAAGAAAAAAAATTAGATGCTTAGATTTAATCTTTTTCAATCTATTAATTTCATTCTTTTTAATCATCACCTGAGGATATATTCATTGATTTGGGGAGGGCAGGGAGAGACACTGATAGGCTGCCTCCTGTACATGCCCTCAGTGGGGACGGAACCTGCAAACTTGGGTGTGTGGAAGGGTGCTCCAACCGGCTGCGCCACCCAGCCAAGGCTATTACCTTCTTTGACACTCAGTTTCCCTAGATGTAAAATGGGGAAAATATGTGTAGTTTACAAGCGAGTTACGGGAATTAAATAAAATAGCACTTGCGTAGTGCTTGGCACATAATAGGTTCTTAATCTGAGTTGGCGTCCTTCCTTGCTGCCGATTTGACACTTTTCTGTTATGTTTAGATATCTGATATCCATGTCACTGGGGAGTCAGAGGACATGTCCGCGAAGGAGAGACTGCTCCTGTGGACACAGCAGGCAACGGAGGGTTATGCTGGAATACGGTGTGAAAACTTCACTACCTGCTGGAGAGATGGAAAACTATTTAATGCCATCATTCATAAATACAGGTATGGAATTTGTGGAATTTTTTCTTTAGACAAAGGTGACTTTCTTTCACTTCCAAATTTTACAGTAACCTTTATTATTACAGAGGCAATACATGTGCAGGCAAAAATTAGAAAATACAGGCAAGTAAAAGTAAAAACATTGCATTCCGACCACCCAAGAGATCTTCCCTCTAAGCTTGGAGCACACGTGCAGACCTGCACAGCTATAGTATGTCTTTGGATTGTGCTAGTGATCTAGCAGACATTAAGGTCTGATATGTAGAACGTGCCTGTAGGTGACCAAGTTCGTGTATATAGAGAATTGATGAGTAGTAAGATAAGGGTTTAGTTTAGGGTTAGAGATCATAAATGTCCAAATTATAGTCTCCTAGTCTAGTTACTCTTGTGAGTAGCTGGGCTTAACAACGGCCAATTTTGAGGATTGTTAACAACTAAATCCAAGTTAACACGTACCCAGTACTTACTAAATTCCAGGCACTATCCTAAGCAGTTTACATGTATTAATTCATTTCATCCTCACCACATCGCTAAGGGAATGTGGTCACCCTGATTAACAGGAACTGAGAAAGAGTCAATACTTGCAGCAAGTCACCCAACCAGCAAGTGGCCAACTTGGGATTCAGACCCAGGCACTCTGGCGCTTGAGTCTATGCTTCTATTACCTTGTAAGAAGCTAAATTCCAAGAAAATATTTATTGAAAACTACGTATTTCTTGCTCTCAGTTATTTTTTCCTAGTTTTTCAAAGATTATATTATATCATGTTGTTGAAGAACCGACTATCTCCCTAGAGTAAACCTAAGCAATAACTTGTGAAACCATGACAAACTTATTTGATACAATAAAATAATAAATACATAGAATAGTTAATATTTTGACAACTTTCTAAATGTCAGGTATTCTGTACATGCTCTCTATGTGTTATCTCATTCAAATCTCCCAACAGTCCCCTGAAGCTGGAACTGTTACTATCCCACTTCACAGGGACCTCCAGTTTGCGAAGCCACACTGCTAGTGAGTTAGAGAGTTACTTTACCCCTGGTCTGTTTGACTGGAAATCCTCTTATTTGCTTCTCCTCTCTTTTCCCTTTGTTTCTTTCCTCTCACTCCCTTTCTTTTCTCTCTCTCTTGTAGTTTGGAAACTTTGACATCTAAGAAGCTGTGGTACATCTCACACCAGGGGCCCCTTTGAGACACTCTAACAGTCTGCTTCCTTTACGGAATGACATTTCAGTGGTGGGGGTTGGGGGGGGGGAGTGTAGGCTGCTGAATTAAGAGGACCCAGGATCAGCTTGCCTACACTTGCCCAAAATAAAATGCAGCTCTTCTTGAGTAACATGACGACGAGAGGGCTTAGTGGTTACAGACACTGTGATTATCACACTGCACTTCCCATGTGACTTAGAACACCAGGCCATCAGAGGCCTGTGTAGCTGGACACATTCTACATCTGAGATGTTAAGATTTTCTGGGTCTTTGATTAGAAATATTTAGATTCTTTGAAGTCTTTTAGGTAGAGGCAAAACATTTAGAAGCTAGCTATTCTAAAATAATTGACTTTTAAAAACAATGACCTCTAGGCACTGTCTCTACAATGCTAATGAAGTATTGTAAATATAGATTAGTATATGTGTGCTGTGCGTTTTTCTCCTAAGAACTTGAATAAGTCAGTGTGTATGTCAAAGACCCTAAAATTTCCCAGGGAAGTTTAATGATATAGAGCTTATTTTGCTAAGGAGATAATTTGAATCTTTCAAATGTTACTTGTTTTGAACTTTTATTTTGGCAGAATAGTCATTTTAGAAAATTGTTTAGCCTTAACTTTGAATTTTGATTTCTTTGTTTGCTTTGTTTTCCTTTGTTAGAATTCATTATAAAGATTCTGAATGTCAGGTCTAACTCTTACAAGTATTCTTTGTTGCTAAGTTTTCTTAAGTTATCCTGTGCCTCATAAAATATTACTGTGTGTTTTTTTTTTGCTACAAGGAGCTTTTCATCTGTGGAACTGTATTTTAATTAATGCCCTTGGGTCTTTTTTTTTACTTAAAAAAACATTTGAGTACTTTTCTTTTAGCATGTGTAAGAATTAAATGGATGGGGTGAACTACACATAGTTTTCACTGATGAGTGTCTTGATTTATTCTAAAATCAAAAGAGACAAAGTTATAGATAACTGAAAAATCACTATGAGTAGATATTTGGATATTGGAGAGTAATCACATTTAGAGAGTAGTGTCTTCTTTTACAGTTGATTTTACTTGACAATTATTTCCATAAATTTCATGATATATTTGTATTGGGCATTTTGGGTATTTTTTTAGATAAAAATTTTTCTTATTGATACGAATTTTATTTGACTTTTGGTGCATGAGTTTCATTTCTACTCAATTATCAAGTCCAACCCCGTGGAAAACTTTGTTGAGAAAAGTGTAAGCACGAGCGAGGGCTTAGCAGGGGAGAACCTCGCGATCGCTGCAGTGGCCGGAAAGGGATATGATGCCCCTTCCTTGCCCAGCAAGTCTGCTTGCTCTAGAGAGAATGCAAAAGATTTCTGTGGAGATTAGAAGGAAAATAGGTAACATTTGTCATTTAAAAGTTTGATTTGTCATTGTAAAAAGCGACTTAAGATTTCTGTCTACATAACATGTTCTAAAGATTTAGAAATATTGATCTGAAATGAAAACAGAGTAATAACATCCATCAGATTGTGTTATTGCAAATACTGTCAAATGTTATTAATTGAGTGCATTAATTTGGATTTTCTAGCATGTTTTTATTGCTCCCATAGAATGTGGGAGCAATAAAAGTAGGGAGAATGTGACTGCAGTAAGTGGTACTTCACTAATAGTTTAGGTATCCTAAAATATTCCGTAGAAAACTTAATTTTCTATTATCCTTGTTTCTTCAAAGAACAATTAGGTGAAAAAAATGAGAAATTCATATAATAAGAATAATTTATAGATATTATACAATAAAACGACCCATAGATGTAAAAAGAAAGTAACTGTCACATAATAGGTATCTGAGAAATATATGCAGAATATTGACCTTGTATCAGTTTCTAACAAGTTGTTTTTTATATGTGGTAGGTTTTAAAATGATCAGTATCCTGCAAAATAGATGGCACTTTTTCCATTGTATCAATTTATTAAATTAGCAAATTATTAAGTCGAGGCTCCAAAGATAACTAACATGCTCAGCATCACATACTTTTTCAATAGTGTAGGTGATGGCTTTGGCTGGTGTGATTCGGTTGGGCACTGTCCCACAGACTGGAAGGCAGCCAGGTTCAATTCCTGGTCAGGGCACATGCCCGGGTTGCAGGTTCGGTCCCCAGTCAGGGCGTGTACAGAAGGCAGCCAGTTGATGCTTCTCTCTCACCTTGATTTTTCTCTCCCTCCCTTCCCCTCTCTCTAAAAGGATAAGCACATAAATAAACATAAAAAAGCAATAGTACGGATGATTGCTTTGGATTCTCAAGCCCTCATACACTTCTGTGTAACTGCTCATGTAATTTCCTGTAGGCAAACTAGATGTCGAGAAGTGGAACTATTGACTAGAACTGCTGTGGTATTGCAGCCTTGACGATTAATGATATTCAGCAAAGATACATGAAAATTCTGGATGAATTAAAGAAATGACTAAATGAATAGAACCGTATATAACTGCCAGCTAAGATCCCTTGTAAGAGACGAATGAGGGACAACCCTGATTGCTTAACTTGAATTAGCCATCGATGAAAATGGCTTCAGCAACAACTCTAATGTAGTGAATAAAATTGTAAATAAGGGGACATGGAAAATGCTTAGCATTAGTAAGAGAAAAATCACCAATGAACAGTTCTATAGTTTTAGTATGTCATATTATCCCAAAGAGGCTGGGTTGTACAGTGGATAATAAGGATGAGAGAGTATTCAATAATGTGATTTTGTGGAAGAGATTACAAGGGTTAGTTCTATAGATTCTATTTAAACAGGTCATTGATCAATACATTATTTTGTTCTATTTTTTTTTAGGAAATGCTGTTCCTCATTCCTTCTAGGAATGTCTATTTATGTTCAGCTTTCAGAGGAGAGGGTTCAAATAATAAAAATGTCACATATCTGTACTAGTTTCTACTTGTTTTGTTTGTGTAGTTTGAATTTTCTTTAAAGCATATTAAAGTTTTTTTCACCGAAAACCACAACTGGTAAGAGATCTTAGGTAAATAAGCCTCATAATTGCCCCTGGCCTTGATTTTTCATTCAAACAAACAAGGAAGACTGGATTTGATGGACATAGATCAAAAGGGTGTCATAAAAGTATTTGGTAAGTAAGCAGCTTGAAAGCAAGAGAGGATGAAGCAGAACTAACCGAGAACCAGCAGCCGAGGGACAGGAGGACCCCCTATGACCTAGAAGATCAACGAGTCACCCAGAGCGGAGATGGAAGTAGGGGGTAGAATTCCACAGTAGTTCATGTTCTTCAGAGGTGGGTGTTACAAGGAGAAGTTTCAACTGAGAGCTCTGTGCTCTTATTTTTAAGTTTGCTCTGGCATCAGTAAAATCGACTTACTTTCTTTCTGAGAGAAGTAAAACTCTGTCTTCCAACTTGAAGTTCAGCTCCTGACTTGTCCTACTTTATCAGTTTCTCCAAGTGGGTATCTCCCCCGGAACGCTGATGAAAGCCAAGTTCCAAAACAGCAGTACCCAGCGTCTCTGAGTGTGGAAACATGTTCGCCTGAGCAGGCATGAACATGAATGCGGCCCACAGGCAGGAAGGAGAGCACAACGTGTGCAGTGGGACCAGAGGAACCTCAGGCGGCGACGTGGAAAGATACTGCGTGTGTCAAGACTAAAATGCCTGGGGGCTGGGGGTGTTTTGAAGAGAGATGATTTCTGTTTGCTAGTTTCTGCTAGTCTTATTCTTGTTTTTAATTTATTCCTTTCAATTAATTAATTTTCCTTTTAAGGCCTCTGGCATTCTTTTCAAAAGCGTGTTTTAAATATATTACCCGAGGAAGACTCCACATTTTTGAAATAGGTCGTATTCAGGAGCATGCCTTTTAAGTATTTTCTAGTTAGGCAGCTAGGAATTTTTCACTTGTCTGAGTGTATAGTTGAGAAGGTAGCAATTATTTGTTCACTGTTTGCCTTTTGAATTAGAATTTAATGGGACCATTGTATTTCATTATTTTAAATGTTTAAAGATGCTGTAATTGGGAAGGTCAAACTGTAAGGCTGTGGTCAGAACCATCTGGTTTAATAGTCTGACCCAGAGGCCTGTGATTCAGCCACATGCTTGGGTTCAGTCACACCTTACAGGCTAAACTGGATCAGACTGGTTTAATACAGAGAGGAGGCCCTTTAGGGTTTGAAATGTTCCCATAGGAAGTTGAATTAGTGTTGAGTAGATGATTCTTATCCCTCAGATCTGATCAGCCCTCAGGCTGCAAAACCCAGAGGATGGGTGCGTGTGCGTGTGCATGTGTGTGTGTGTGTGTTCGCATACTGCACGCAGGTATGGGCCCTGGTTTGTGTGGCCGTGGGCTAGACACAGAGTTCTGCAGGTTATGAATTTCTAAAAGTCACAAGTGCATATATCAGTTTGCCAGGCAAAATCAAATTGATTATTTACCTTACCAAATAAACGCAAAACACTTGAACTCCGAGAGCATAAAAGGTTGACTTCTAACCATTATCACACATTTAAATCCTTGCAGAGCTGGCACGCGCTGCTTGTACTGTGTCTGCATGCCAGTGAGGTCTGTGAGTGTGTGCCCACATCCGGTGACAGTTTCTGTGTATTTGTGTATTTCTACACGCACTTTTGCGGATACTGTTTGGCATGTAGATGAAATATCTACTTATTTCACTTTCTTTGTATGTTCCTGGCCCTCTTGCTGAAATTGATTTATAGAAGTTCTCTATAATACTAGTTCTGTATAGCACTAATTGTATGAGACAGCTCCTTACAGACAATAAGTAAGGCACAGCTGAAATGCTCTTGGTTCCATTTTTTGAGTCAGAAAACTGAGAAAGTGACGCTGCCGTAATAGGAAGACGGCCCGCCCGGCTGTGCTCCCTGCGAGAGCAGTGTCTGCAGTAGGTGCCCCTTGCCATGGCTCTGCTTTTTCCTGTGCAGGGGATTTAAAGAAAAGCAGCCAGCTGAAAATACAATATACGAATGTAAAACCCTCAGAGCAAAAGGGATGGTATCAAAATGTGATCCCTCCAGTTTCCGAGGCAATTGCTGTGAAGTTTCTTTCACAGTCTTCTAGAAGTTTTCTGTGCATGTACAAATACCTGTTTTTCCTTTTTTAGGGGAAGAGTCGACTTTATTGAGATAGAATTTACATGAACACCTATTCTTGAACACATATAATGTTTTATAAATACAAATGAGAGAGCAGTATAGTTGTTATTTTGCATTATTCTTGGTTTCTCTTTCATTTATTTTAGACATCTTTCCATATCGGAAGAAATAGATTTACCTTATCCTTTTAAATGCTGCATAGGGTTCTTCTATATGCCTGTAATATCATTTATTTCATAGCATTTTATTGATGGACATTGTTATTTGCTACTTAAAGATGTTGGTTTGGACTTTGTATGTGTCTTTGTGCAGATGTGTGAATGTGTCTGCAGGATAAGGTCCTAGAGGTAGAATGGCTGGGTTCAAGGATATTACATTTAAAGTTCTAAGATGTATGTCTGAACGGTCTGCCAAGAGTTGGATTGATATAAACCCCTTCTGTGCTGTTTCCCCTCCGATGATGCCTTTCCAAAAGAAGCAATTCCTTCCTTTGTTCATTGCATTGTAGCAATATTAGCCTCCCTTTTGATTTTTCTTCAGCTTTAAAATATGGGCCAGAGCTGAAATTGCAGACTTGTGTTTGCTTGTGCATGGTGTGCAAGCTGTCAGTCTAAACATGTATGTGTTAAGAGTGTAGTGGGAAAAATGGCCAAATAAGTTGGCAGATCTGAGTGATCCAGTCATTGAGAAAGAATGTCGGCAGTGGGGGCTGTCCTGGGATAGCATCACTGCGCCAGAGGTCAGGGAGTGTGCAGCGAACGTCGGTGTCCCACCCCGCGTGCTGCTGCTGCCCCACTGCCAGTAGGGCACGCGCCTGTGCATCTCAGGAGAAGGGGGGCTTTGACGAAAGGCTTCGCTTACTTCACAGCTGACCTAGTCTTCCCCCACCGCTTTCCTGTCAGTACCCTTACCTTTCTCTCACATCACCACTTCTTTCACGCTGCAGGGGCAGCGGCCGTGGGATCTCTCCATCTGCTTTTCTTTGATAGGTCCGTTTATTTCCTTACAGCACTTTTATTTTGACTCATTCATAGGTTAATATTCTAATGTTATTCTGTGAAATGAAGTAGCTTAATTATTTTTTCTACCAGAGTGAAAAATAAGTTGAGCCATCCCTTTTTCTTGGGTGGTGGTGAGGGGTGGGGAGAGGTGATGGTGTTTATCCCCTAGTCATTAAGGCTTACTTATCATTGACTTTCATGAGTTCACTAAGATGTAGGTACTGAAGGAGTTACTTCACTGTCAAAATCAGCGCGATTTTCTGTATCTCTTAAAGTCTACGAGGCTGTCATGGAATTGATTGTTTGCAGGATGAGTCATATGAAGTATCTTTTAATTTCTGAGGTTGTGAGATTTCAATCTTGAAGTACTAATAAAGCTTGCTGTAAATTATAGTGCTTCTCATTTTTTGCTTTCTCCCTTGTTAGTAGAGAGTCAGTCTGTGGAACAAAGTTGGAAAAATATTTGAAATAAACTCAGGCATCTAGTTTTCAGAAAAGGGAAAATTACCCTCATAGCTTGTTGCTTCCTGGGAGTTCTTGGCTGTGTTTCTTTCAGCAGTATGTGTCCAAATATGAGCATAAAGGAATGTTTCTACCTGGTTACGCAACTGTGGGTGGGACTCCTGCATGTTCATATTTATTCGTGGGGAGGAGAAGGGAGGACCTGTTACAGGCCTTTTTTTTTCTTTCCTGGGGGTGAGGTGGGGAGGTGAGATGCTTTTTGCACCAATAAAAACAGTAGGAATATGCTAAGCCTGAACATGATTTAATCCAAACAGTCATCTTAGGGAATTTGTTATGGCAACTGCTCTGCCATCGTAGTTAGTTAAGTGAGGCCTATTCAGTGAATATTTTTGTTGTGTGATTTATTAAAGAGCAGACGTTCAGTGGCATATGTGGCTTCATGTATGTGTGTGAGTTGGTGAGTTGTGTTCTGGAGTACAGAAGTTGTTTAAATCTGACCTCTAGGTAAAGGGAGTAAGGTTTTTTTGTTTTTAAACTTCCATAGAATCCTTTTTAGTTCTTTGTAAGCTGCTGAGAGCATGCTAATTTCTCAGGAAAGCCTGAGCTCCTTATGAGCGCAGCTGTCTGCTTTGTCTGTGTTTGTACCCAAGCAGTGAAGCACACCAGAGAAAGTTAGACTTCAGGATAGATGGGTTTCACTGTAACCTCATGGTTAGCAGCCTCAAATGGTGCTGTGGCCAAGCGGTCTTTCTATCCGTGTTAACTCACCTTTTCTCTCCCTTACACCACCTTTCCTTCCCTCATTGTTAACTGATAATCTCAGTTCCTGATCTCAGAGAAAATGGGAGCCAGCCAGCGTAAAGTCTTTCTTTGTGCCTCCAGACTTGCTTTGCGTCTGTCCTAGCCCCTGCTAACAGAGGAAGCCTCTCTCCACTATCCAAGGCCCATGCCCCTCCTCCTGTGTTCTGGATCCCATCTCAGTGATTGCCCCTGAAACCTTTCTCGTTATATTAAACTTTTCTCTCTCAACAGGTCTTTTGCATTGGACTTGAAGCTCAGTGAAGCTTCTTTGTTAATAAAACAACAAACAGTAACCCCGTCCCCAGCCCCATGCTTTTTTCCATCTACTGCCTTATATTATTACTCCTTTCCTTGAAAGCCAGACTTCTCAAAAGAGTTGTCTACACACTCCATTTTAATTTCTCTACTCCATATTTATTCCTCAACCCACTGTAATCTGGTTTCTGGCACCATAATCCACCAAAACACTTCTAGGCCCATGAATAACTTCTGTGTGGCTAAATCACTCCTATGGACATTTTTTAGATCTCACCTTTCTTACTGCTTAGTATTTGATTCTCTTAAGTAGCCTTTTCTTCGTAAAATGCTCTTTTTCTGTAGCATTATAACAGTACACTCCCCTGGTTTTTCCTCCTGTTTCTTGGGCTGCTCCCACTCACTTCCCTTTGCACACTCCACCTCTTTCCTGTGAGGCTGGTAGGAAGTTTTTTAAGGTTGCCTGTTCAGCTTTCTCTTTTCTCTCTGTGTTGACCTTCATCCATGCTGACACCCTTTACTACTATAACCAGTGTTATAAAACCACATTCTGTGGATTTGACCTTCTAAGTATCTCCTGGCCTGTCACTTTTCCCCGCTGCTACCACATTCTTCTGCAAGTCACCATGGTCTCCTCCCTGGATCCTGTGGGAATGCTTTCACCACTTTAAATCTTCAAATTTCTTCTTCTTCTGACCTTGGACTGATCATGTAGTCCCTTATAACCTTAATGCATTTTAATGGTTTTCTGTGGTTCTTGTAAAAATGTTCAAAATCTTTGCAGAAGTTCATGTGATTCTTTTTTTTATTAAATCCTTACCCTAGGATATGTTTATTGATTTTAGGGAGAGGAAGGGAGGAGGGGAGAGAGAGACACAGAGAAAGACATCTATCTGTTGCCTCCTGAATGTGCCCCAATTGGGGATCGATCCTGCTGGATCTCCTTCCAGCTGATCAGGTTTTGCAAACCACAGAGTTTAAATGCTTTTGGTTGTGATTTAAAAAATGTTACCAAATGCTGTCTTTTCTAGACTTCATCATTTACTATGTATTTCAGAGTTAAGCTAACATGAGATGCCCTCCACTCCCAATCCTAAATGTGTTCTTTTCCTCTAGATTTAAACAATAAAAATCAACACTGAAAAAGAGATAAAAATGTTGCTGTCTCTTACTGAGGTCACGTTTGTGTTTATGTCTCCTCACGTTTGCCTTGTAACACTTATCTGATAGTATTGTGGGATTTTTAAAAACTTGAAGTATAATTGACATATAACATTATATTAGTTCCAGATGTACAGTATTTGTATATATTACAAAGTGACCTCTATAATAAGTCCAATTAATATCTATCATCTCACATAATCACAAAACTTTTTTTCTTGTGAAAAGAACTTTTAAGATCTTTCAGCAACTTTCAAATATGCAATACAGTATTATTAACTGTAGTTGCATTTTCTCTCAGAATTGTATGTAATTCTCATGCAAGCTAATAAATTCATAAAGTGAAGACTGTGCGAAATTAAAAAAAATTTTATTTTATTGATTTGAGAGAGAGAGAGAAACATCAATTGTATTTCACTTATTTATGTATTTTTTGGTGGATTCTTTGGATCAAACCCGCAACTTTGATGTATTGGGGTGAACCTCTAACCAACTAAGCTAGCCGGCCAGGGCAAAAAAAAATTCTTATGCAATTTTAATGTTTTGCTAGTTTGGTTATCTGTCATGTATCCACATGCATATACACATATGGATGCATGTGATATCAGTATGTGCATGTGTGTGTGCATGTGGGTATATATATCTATTTTGTCCATGGAGAATACTTTTTTAAAGATTCATGTCATATGAAAGATAAGCATTACTTTTATCCAAAATTATTTTGTATAGTGGCAATAGCCATTTTTTGGGTACCTTTTTGTCCTGTATTTTTGGAACAAATTACTGCATTAAGCGTGCATATATGAGTGGTTTGTTCTTTTTGGCCTCATTTGAAACTTTACCATATGGCTTGTTTGGGTTTCCTACTTCTAATTTAAAATTTGTTATCTTCTTACATTCTCCTTTTTTTGTAAGCTGTTTTTAAAAATTTATAGGAAATGGTGGCATATAAACAATATTTTTTATGATTGCAATTCATGATGATTCAGTCATTCAGAAATTTTGCATTACCATAGAATAATGATAGAAGTAAGAGTTAGAATGGACTCTTTTTCATTAAAGGTCTATCATATGTTATTTTATGTGGCAAAGGATTATCTTATATGATTTTGAAAGGTTTCCAGAAATTAAGGAAATCAGAATAGTTAATGCTGAACTCCCTAAACTATAATACAGGAACATGGTTACTGTCTTCTACATGCTAACAGTATGGTGTCGTCCTTGGTGAGTCAAACCTGAGATGGGAATGAAATTTCCTATTAATATTATAGAAAAAGGAGAAATCACAGTGAAATGAAACCCATCTTCTTTATGTGGAGAATAGCTGAAGCTTTCATACATTATATTATCCCAGAAAGACTGAGAAGAATGAAGGAAGGGAGACAGGTCACAACACGTGTGACTTCTGGAGGCCTCAGACACAGGCAGGCAGAGCAGCATGAAGACTAACACGACCAACGTTAGCAGACGACTGGGCAGGGACAGGACTTTACTTTCTCCTAGTGGTTTTAAAATTGTATCCTTTTTTACTTTTTGCTGAATTTTGTGTACTAGAATTTTTTAATGGTCAAAAACCATTTCAGCTTTTATTCATTAAAGTGTTAACTATCATGACGAAGAGGTGATTTATCCAAACTCATGTATTATCCAGCTTATTTTGTGCTGAAATGACTGTGTCATTCAGGAGGAAGGTTTATGTTTTATTTTCTTACTCAAAAACTTCATTCTTCTTCAATGACTTTATTCATTCTGCCCGGGATTACTCAGTGCTCACTTTCTTTGCTAATGGCAGGGTTCACATAGCAACATGCTCTTTCTTGTTGGGAGATTTGGCAAACTCAGAAAGGCTGGTTTTTATTTCTTCGAAATGTGTGAACTTTATGGAAGCAAAACAGTTTTTTGAACTTTAGGTATTTGTTTTTGTCAAGAGTATTATACATTCCTGTCTAGTAATTTTGAAGTGGGCAGATTCTTCAAAATGGGTCATGTGAAAAAATGCTTTCATGTGAATAAAAAATGTTATTTCTGGAGGCACGTCATTTAACTCTTCTATTGTTGTTAGTGGATTTATTGTTTCTATAATAAATGTAAGATCACGTTTCGGTGATCAAATTGGTGACATTTAAAAACATAAAAGAATTTCCTAATAATTTCCTGGGAAATAAATAGGTGGGTGATGGTAGCCGTAATTCAAGGTAATGAACACTTCAAAGAGCTGTAAAACTAACCAGATTTCTTTGGAAGTCTGTATTCTCATCAGATAAAAATGGGAGTACAAATTGCTGTTTACCTTCCTAAGATTAATGCCATATTTTCAAGGAGTTTCTCATGTAGACAGCCTTCCAAGTAGTATTCAAAGTGACGTGCATTTCACTTGTTCCATACTACCGCTGGGCCCTCCTGCTCTCCTGCAGTTAAAACAGAGTGCCTGTGGACGCGGAGAGCCTTCACTTGGAAGCTCACAAATAGGTGCTAACTCAGCGATTTGGGGACTGGGTGCCACTCTTTTTTAAGGCTTTACTGTTTCCGTATTTGTTTCTGCATTCTTTTAATGCTTTATTTTTGAGATGAAGGTCTCCTGACTGGCTTCTGACCTTGAGTAAAGCTTCCAACTGCTGTATTTTACCTCCTAACCTAAGGAGTATTTTAGTCTTTTCTTGTCTCGTAGAGATAGAGCTAGGTATCCTTGTGGTGTAGAGTATCGTGTAAGTCTCACAAATTAGAAAGAGATGGAGACTGAGGTGTAAGAGCATGTATGTGTGTCTGCGTGGACATGCAAATATACAAACTAGTGCTTATTTATTATTCAAATTCCTAACTAACCAACCTGTTTACTGGCTTATCTGTAGGTATTTGTTGAATATCTCCTAAGTATGTGCCTCTCTATCTCAGCAGAAGGATAAAATACAATTGCATATTAATACATGGTTCTTGTCATCTTGACGTTGACCAGTCGGGAGAAACAAAGATGTGCACATTAAACAGTGAATTAATAGGGCAAGGAAGTATATGATTATTCTGAGTGCCAAATTGACTGGCACAGGCCCAGGAGCATGAGTTCGAGGAACAGAGAGAAAACTGAGAGCTGGGAAGGTGAGGGGTCCACAGAGGAGGTGGGGCTTGATCTCTGCTTGCATGGATGAGTAGGATCAGAGGATGGGCAGTGACAGAGAAGGACTTCCGGGATAGGGGGGTGCGGGTGCCGTGGGCATGCCTTTGAACTGGGTGCAAGCTTTTGTGTTTGGGGAGAAACGTTGAGAGGATGCTGGTTGGGCTGGAAGGGTACTGGTGAGTAGTGGAAATTACATGGGTTGAATAGAACAGACGTTCATATAGATTCTGATTTTGAGGGATTCGTAAACCTTGCCGAAAGTTATACGTGTTCAAATTTTTATATTTTCTTCATTACACTTGCCTTTGCCACACAAAAGTTTCTGAGAGAAGTAAGCAATGTTTGGTAACAGTCTCCTTAACAAGGACTTGGTATTAATGTTTGCAGCAGTTGCTATATAAATAGTTACACATGTAAATATGATGTTGAATTGGCACATGAGAAATGTAATTGACACAGTGAATTTCTTCCTAGGCCGGACCTGATAGACATGAATACTGTTGCTGTTCAAAGCAACCTCGCAAATTTAGAGCACGCTTTTTATGTAGCCGAAAAAATTGGTGTTATCAGACTTCTGGATCCGGAAGGTGAGTCATCGTTGTGACCTGATGTAGAGTGGCCTGCACGTTTGATCAAGGGTGGTCTCTCAACATTTTGAAATAATTTCTGTTGCTGCTTTTAGATGTTGATGTCTCCTCTCCTGATGAAAAGTCAGTAATAACGTACGTGTCATCTCTCTATGATGCCTTTCCCAAAGTCCCGGAAGGTGGTGAAGGCATCGGTGCAAATGTGAGTATTGACTTTTCCATACTAGAGCCTTCTGATTCAGCATTGCCCCGTTGCCTGAATTCTTTGATAATGCTTTTTAAATCGTTCTGAACTATAAAGTATTTTTAGAGAATTTGTGTTAATATGCTATTTATTAAACTGATATTGCATGCATTTTAATGGTACCATTACACTGTTAAAATTAAAATATAACAAAAATGTGTTCTGTGTCATAAAGTAGGCTATTCAGAGTTATTGGTCATTTTATAAAGAATAGCTAAAAACCACTGAAGTTTAGAGATTCTCATTTTTAACTTGTTGCTATTATAACTGCTCTACTTGGTATATTTGTATAGAATATCTCACATTTGAAGTCACTTTCAAGTTGCCAGCTCCCATGCTCCCATGAGAGCAGTTGGCTTGGGACTTTCTGACTGAGCAGTGAGACCCAGAGGAAGGTTATGTATCTTGCCAAGTTGGCAGAGTGACTGTACATGCAAGGCAAGGTCTCTGACACATAGCTTTGGACTCTTTGTCTACACTTGGCCAAGGTTTGTGTAATTCAGTTCAATCATGCATTTTTAGTGGTCGTGCTAATAAGTGCTTATGCATTTCTGGAAGGGACAGGAACCCCTATACATGTTATGCATTTGGGGGTGATCGCCCCTCACTCTGGGCTTCTCCCCTCCTCCTTGCAGGTAC
The DNA here is from genome assembly GCA_004027735.1 of Carollia perspicillata. Lineage (NCBI taxonomy): Eukaryota > Metazoa > Chordata > Mammalia > Chiroptera > Phyllostomidae > Carollia > Carollia perspicillata. The sequence continues at coordinate 371 of PVKM010007191.1, read as the reverse complement.
CATTTAAAAAAATTTACTTTGGAGATTTAGGAGCTCATCTTGGTGAGCTCTCTTTTCTGGTCTTTTACTTCACCTCTGTATGCTGTTGTTTTTAGACTTATTTCCACTCTCTTCCTCTTGTTCTTTCTCTCAAAAGTTTACTGATCTACTCCTTTTACTGATCTCTAAGTAACTTCCTCCTGTTCATCCGCTCTGATTCAGCGCAGTTCTCCCATGACTCAATGTTGAGTGCTGCTTGAGAATGTTTCTGGTGGCCATTCCTTGCTTCTCCCTACCTCCACCCCATTCTCCCTACCTCCACCCCATTCTCCCTACCTCCACCCCATTCCTGGCTCTTACCCCTTCACGCTAGAACCAGGATGATCGCTTTC
>PVKM010007190.1:0-42097 GCA_004027735.1 Carollia perspicillata | reverse complement strand
AGAGTTTTTATATACATTACGTTATTTGATCTTCAAAACAATACACACTAGCTGTGATGTGTCATCCTCATTTCATGAGTGAGAAGACTGCGGCACTGAGGGGTTTAAAACCTTGCCCAGGGTCCACAGAGATCGTGACTGATAAGCAGTGCCTTTATGCCAGAGGCAGTACTGTACAGTGGGTAAAGGGAAAGGCTGTGGAGTAAGATGTGTGTGGGTTTGAATCCTTGTTTTGTCCCTTATTAACTGGACAACCTTGGGTAACCTTTCTAAGCATTCGTTTCTTCATCTATAACAGGGATAAACCCAATTTTGCAAAGTTGTTGTAAGGATTAGAGAAAACATACATAAAGCATCTATCCAGTTCTGGTGTAAAAATGAGAGTTGAGGCAATGTGATTGCCAGTTGAGTAGTTTTGAGGGGCAGGGAACTGTAAGAGTCAAAGGAGAAAGACGATAACCATTTGGAAAAGTGGTTAGTAAAAACTCCACAGGGTTGGAATTGGGCCTTGAGCATGAGATTTGGTGTTAAAACCAGATCACTAATCAACTAGGGGACTCATTTATCTAGGTTTTTCTGAAAGATTCAGAAGTGTTGTCATGGTTATGTTAAAAATTCTGACATCTGTTTATTAGGCTATACATGATGATTTGAGAGGGAATATGTATGCTTTATGGCAGTCTTACTCTCAAAGCAAGGTTGAAGGTTGTATTATTTAGTTCACTTTTAACAATGAAGAATCAGCCCTGGCTGGTGTGGCTCAGTTGGTTAGGCGTCATCCAGCAAACTGAGAGGTTGCCGCTTTGATTCCTGGTCAGGAGACATGCGTGGGTTGCCAGTAAGATCCACGGTCAGGGCATGTATGAGAGGCAACTGATCAGTGTTTCTCTCTCACAATGATGTTTTTCTTCCTCTTTTTCACCCTCCCTTCCCCTCTTTCTAAAATTAGGAAAAAAAAAGAACAATCATATTGTTCCTTGGGAGCCGTCAAATTATCTTTTAGGCCTACATTTATAATCTACATTGTAGGATCAGTTTAGGCGAGACCTAACTTTGTAAATAACCATTTCTAGTAGCAGCTGCGTCAGTTTTTATGAGGTGCTCCTTTTGCCTGAGAGTTTTGTTCTGTGTTCTGGGTTACATTTTTATGGCTTGTCCTCATCCAGTCTTCCTTCATTGGCTTCTCTTAGTTTTCCTGCTCCCTCTCCATTACTCCTTCTCAGTTTCTTGGCTGGCTCCTTCTTTTTCACCATGACCCTTGAGTATCAGCATGCCCCTTGATCTTTGTATTCCTTTGGTGGCTTCATAGAAGCAATTTATTTTCTTGCCATTTTATTCTTTAAAATTTTTTGCTTTGATAGCATAATGCTTTTTCACACTTTGTATTTAGAGGACATTATGATATTCGTAGTCATTACACACTTAACAAATACAGTGGTACCTCAGTACTCATCTTTAATTCATTCCAGAACTTGTGATGAGTTGCCAAAACCAATGAGTACTGACTGGTGAAGCGTTTTCTCTTGTGGGACAGCGTTGTGACTCATAAAAGTTCTGGCATACATGACAAGTTCTGAGCAAGCACCAAATACTGCAACATTTTTTTTTCTTGTCAAAATGCGACGTACAGGGTTTGACGAGTTCTGAAGCTAGCGTGTACCGAGGTATGACTGTAAGCTCAAACTCAGCAAACCTCAGAATAATCGAATAACCTAATGCCACCTGTTGATGGAGGAAAGCGTTGATGTGTTTTGCTTTGAACCAAGGTTTTACATGCGTATGTTGAAATTATAACCTGATAAATAGAAGAAATTTCTGTGTCTCTGTCATAAATTGCAAGTATATGGAAGGAGGGAAAAGGAACTCCTGGTGGCCATCCTCATCAACAAGGAAAGCTAGACAACTGGTGTCTGCTCTGCTGGGTAGCAGCTGAGAATCTCGAAGAGCCTTGTGTGGTGCGTGTAAGAATGGGATGTGGATGCAGGAGCCACGGGTCTCACCGCTTTGGTAGAGCGCTGACCACAGGGCGGGCGGTGCCGATGGAACTTTTCTCAGTGGTTTCTCAGACTCCATCCTCAAGGTGAGGGATGATGATTTAGTTTTAATTGCTTCACATGTCTCTAACCACTGCTCACATTTGAAATGGCTATTTGTTACCTGTATTATTCTTTGACTCAGTAACACATGAGAGTTGGGTAGCTTTAGTTTTTAAGTTTTAAACCCATGTAGTTCCATGCCAAAGAGAATGAAATCTGTGTGTTGAAATCTGTGGTATGGATAGATTAGCCTGTTTTCAAAAAATTTCTGGTAAGATGTGCATCAGTTTTATGGCAGATAGTAATTGACCGTTCTCAAAAGAACCTTGACCTGTTAGAAGGATCTCATTTGTTTGATGCTGTGATTAAAGATGGAGTCATGTGCCTGCTGACAAGTTAAGTGAACAACAAGACCGGTTGTAATTGGGGAAAAAACAAGTTGTATTTTAAAATTCAAAATGAAAATTTGAGACACACAAGCCAGTAGGTTGGGCATGTAGCGCCTCAGGAGATATTTTATAGCTTTGATTAATGCCAAATGCTCCTCCTGGGTCAGTAATGGAATGTAGCTGTTAGGCCTCACTAGCTAGGGCCCCTCTTCTCATGTTGTGGGCCAAGCAGGCATACTGCTCCAAGCCCAGAGCTCTAGGCAAACAGAATAGCATACATGCCTTTATCTCTTTGTGGCTTCCGCAGAGGGAGATTCAGGTAACACTTGTCAAGATTCTATCATGTGTCAAGCATTTTCACAAAATCTCACATGACCATAACAAGGATGAGTGTAATAAGTGCAATAAATAACTACATACTTAGATCTAAGGAAATGACTCTGCTAAGCTATGCTTGTCCAAGGTCACTCACTGAGTTATGCTCAGATATGGAATTTGGACACAGGTCCCGCCCAGACTCTAAGTCTCCTGCTCTTTTGATGAAAGATTCTGCTGTTCCTCCACTGGGTCAGAAATGGAATGCTGACTGTTATCAGTGACTCTGGATCTAGACCAGTTTCTTTGCCTTGCAAGTTTTCCTTCTGTTCTCTCAGGGCCTCTCTGGGAAATGTCTAAGTTAGTTTGGAGTCCAGAAAGACTTCTTTTAGAATTTGGTTTTCAGAGGTTTGTCAAAAGTATCAAAAGGTTTGGACACTTGACTAAATAAATAGGATCACAGATTATTATGAAACAATATTTAGTTACATATTTTACCAAAGTCAAAATGCAAGATTACAAAGACAAATATAACCCTGGTTGGGTGGCTCATTTGGTTAGAGCACCATCCCGATATGCCAAGGTTACAGGTTCAATTCCTGGTCAGGACATATTCAAGAATCAACCAGTGAATGCATTAATAAGTGGGACAACAAATTGATCTTCCTCTTCCTCTCTCTAAAATCAATAAATAAAAATTAAAAAAAACAAAGGCATATACAGGATGTTAGCTCTTACTATTGAAAAGATTGTTTTCTGAAATAAAGACTTAATTAAGACAATATAAAACACAAAATTATTTGGGTAAAACACAGAATTTTGCTTTCTCAACAGATTACTCAAAAACAAAAACCTTTAACAGATGGAACAAATTAAGTTTTGGTTTTATATAAATATACCATTGATATTAAAGTTTAATTTTAAAAACCATAGTAATAATAATTCAATTTTTAGCCAGCTTAATTACATAAGGTAAAATCCTCTTTTTCTCTACAACTTTTTTGTATACATTTAGTTTATCCTTTGTAACCAGAAATTCCAGTTCAGGCAAAATTATTCTCATTTCCCTTAACAAAAATGCATCTTTATTTCTCATCCTTTTTTGTAGCTAAAAACATATTCGACTTTCCTTGTGGTCTGAAAGGCTAGGGGCTTGGCTCTGGGTGAAACTGTCTGCTAACTCAGTTGGCTCTAGGCAAAATCCTTTAACTCAGCGATTTTCGACTGGTATGCCACAAGAACTTTTAGAACATGCAGTACCTGACTATTTAGTCAGGGGCACTGACCTCTTTTCCCTTAGATTGTTAAAAAAAAATAACAACAGCCAACACAACAATAACCACCTGATGTGAATGCCCTTTCTTGAACCATAAATTATATAGGCCCTATAATAGAGTTGCATCTTTATCGGTCATGTCACATAATAAGGTTGTGTCTGATTGGTTAATTCTTGGTACCAGAAATCCTTTAAAATTTTTTAAAAAGTTTATTGATTTTAGAGAAAGAGAAGTGTTTATTTGTTGTTCCACTTACTTATGCATCCATTGGTAGATTCTTGTATGTGCCCTGACTGGGGATCTTGGTGTATTGGGACAGTGCTGTAACCACCTGAGCTACCTGGTAAGGGCCAAAAATCCTTATGTACAAGTATAGGCACCTGATATTTTTTAAAAGTCACTTTGGAGCAACAATGTAGGTAATTACTATTATTATTTTTATAAATCAAAATTATACCTTTTTTTGTCAGATCAGCAATATATATATATATTTTTTTGGTGTGCCACAGAATATTAGTAATTACTTTATGTGTGCCATGAGATGAGAAAGGTTGCAAATTGCTGCTTTAATTATCTCAGTTGGTTGTGGGAAAGCCATTTACATCTGGAGCTGAACTCAGAACAGAGAGAAAAACTGGGAGGGACTTACCAACATCCCAAAGAAAGTGCAATAAGGACAGCTAACTCAAAATGGGGCTTGTGGGTGCTGTTCCCGTGTTTCTCATTGCTCCAGAATGCCGTCAGTAGTACACATGGGCCCTGGCTAGGTAGCTCACTTGGTTAGAGCATCATCCTGTATATACCAAGGTTGCAGCTTTGATCTGTGGTCAGGGCGCACACAAGGAGCAACCAGTGAATGCATGGGTGGATGGAGCCACAGGTCGATGTCACCACCCCCTTCCTCTCTCTCTAAAACTCAATGAAAAAGCAAATTTTTAAAAAGCTCACTTGGTTCTGAATGCCATGAGAAGTTCACTTGGTTCTGAAGCTGTCGCCAAATCTGTTAACAAAATGCAGCTGAGTAAATTTGAAGATGCAGTTAGCTTTGTTAAGTGATTCATAAATCAGGTAGCATCCATCTAGCATCTAGAAGGGCACTCTGATGAGTTGTAAAAAAATGGAAGGTTTCTATAGGCAGAAAGAGGGTGGGGCTAAGATGTTAAAAGTAGATTATTTCAGTCAAGGACACCTTCCCTTAGGGGACAGCCTTGAGGGTTTTATCAGGCAGATTAATTCACTACCACTGACCAGGAAATTCCAGACTGATTTGTTTAAAATTTCACTTGCAGAACCTGGCTGGTGTGTCTCCATGGGCTAAGCTCCAGCCTCTGGACCAAAGTTCCTGGTTTGATTCCTGGTCAGGGCACACGTCTTGGTTGTAGGCTAGGTCCCCGGTTGGGGGCATGAGAGAGGCAGCTGATCAATGTTTCTCTTCCTCTCTTCCCCCCTCTTTTCCCCTCTCTCTAAAAATAAATAAATAGTCCTGGCTGGTGTGGCACAGTGGATTGAGCACCATCCTACAAACCAAAGGGTCACTGGTTCAACTCCCAGTCAGGTCACATGCCTGGGTTTCAGGCCAGGTCCCCAGTAGGGGGTGCTTGAGAGACAACCACACACTGATGTTTCTCTCCCTCCCTTCCCCTCCAAAAATTAATAAATAAAACCTTTTAAAATAAAATAAAATTTTACTTTTGGGAAAGGCTGAAACTGCAATTAAGTTACTTATTAAGTTTTAGTTTGGTGATGTGGCTTAGCAAAAGTGACTCCATTTTGGCCTGTTTCCTTCTTTTTTTTTAATATATAATCTTTATTATATATTTTTCTATTACCATTTAGTCCCCTTACACCCCCCTCCCCTCAGCAAGCACCATGGTGTTGTCCATGTCCATGAGTCCTTTTTCCTTTTCGCTCAGTCCCTCCACCCTCTGATCTCCCCATGCTCCCACAAGCTGTCATCTGCTCTCCATTTATGAGCCTCTCTATTTTGCTTGTTAGTTCAGTTTATTTGTTAGACTCCACATATGAGTGAAATCTTATGGTATTTGTCTTTCTCTGCCTGGCTTATTTTACTTAGCATAATATTCTCCAGGTCCATCCAACACTGTTGCTAGAAGGGTAGAATTTTCTTCTTTTTTATGGCTGAGTAGAATTCCATTGTATAAATGTCTCATAGTTGTTTTATCTACCCATCTATAATGGTGTGGTAAGACCACTTTTAAATGCCTGAAAAAAGGTATAACAGTAATTTAGGGGTGAAAGGGATTGTATAGGTCACTTAAGTGTCCTTTTGTTAGACTGGTAAAGGTACTAAGGCACAGAAGGGTTATACACGTGTCAGAACCAGGGTAACATCCAAGAATTTCCATGGAAAATAAACAGAAGCTTATCGTAGCCTAAAATGTAAATGCATAATAGTAGAAACAGAATTATTTTTTTTGAGGAATGAAACTGTTCTCACATAACAGAACCTTAGTTAACTGATAGAGTTCATTTTCCAATGAGGAGACTCCTTTGCCATTTTAACAGTCTAGTTCTTTCACATTGCTAGTAGCAGTTGTACTGGCTTTATTCTCTTTCTTTCTTTTTTTTTTAAATCCTTACCTGAAGATATGTTTTTATTCACTTTAGAGAGAGAGGACAGGGCGAGAGAGAGAGAAAGAGAAACAGTGATGTGAGAGAGAACTGTCCATCAGTTGCTTCCCATACATGGCCTGATGTGCAACCTAGGTATGTGCCCTGACGGAGAATTGAACCCAGCAACCTCTTGGTGTACAGAATGGCATTCCAACCAACTGAGCCACCTTGCCAGAGCATGTTGCCTTTCTTCTGGAGAATTTTTGGAACTCAGGATGAAGGTTATTGTGTGGCAGAGTCCTGAGAAAGTAATTGTATGTTGATCCAGGACTGGGCTACTGAGCTGACCTCTCCTATTGCTTTTATCTGTCTTCACTGTAAGGTTCTGACAGATAAAAAACCTTGGGGCCCATTATAAGTCCCCAGCCTTGGGGATGATGATTACAGAATTTTGGAAACATTTAAAAATTGATTTACAATAGGGTTGTACAGTCTAAAAGAGTTGCCTCTCTAAAATCAATAAATAAGAATTAAGCTTTGGCTGGTGTGGTTCAGTGGATTGAGTTCTGGCCTTGTAAACCAAAAGGTCTCTGGATCGAGTCCCAGTCAGGGCACATGCCTGGGTTGTAGGCCGGGTCCCCAGTTGGGGGAATGTGAGAGGCAACCAAGTGATGTTCAGTCATTGATGTTCAATCAGTGTTGCACACTGATGTTTTTCTCCCTCCCTTCTTCTCTCTCTAAAACTAAGTAAATAATTTTTTTTGGAGGAAAAGGATTTCTGGTACCAAGAATTAACCAGTCATACACAACCTAATGCAACGTGACCAATAAGATGCAACTCCTAAGGCATGGGGCCCACTCTTGGGTGAACCCATTCCAGGGCACCCTGCCCTTCACAATGAGAAACGAACTCTCCCTGGGGCTCCTGCCAGCTTCTCTGGGATTGGTTGCATTACCACCCTGGATGCCTCCTATCACCTGTCTCTGCCAGTTAGGATTTGGGGCTCTGAAACAACTATTGTCATCCCATTGACTCTTTGGAAACAAGTGTCCTCGGTTTTTCTGGGCTAAAGAGAGTTCAGTCTCTCGTTTAACCAGCAGAGATGTTGTTCAGACTCTCAGTAAGCAAACCAAGTAAAAGCTGACATTTAAAGTAGCAAACCATCTTTTTCCTTTTCCCTAGAGTATTTTAACCCTGTCCACCTTGAGGATTTTCTAAGAACAGCTCAAAGTCAGGAGCCACTGCTTAAAGCAGGTAGGACCAGGATGCTGAGAGAAGGGTAACCCAAGTTCAAGCACTCAAAGCAGGAGCTGGTGGGGCACAAGTGGCCCTTGCTGATACATAGCTCTGGGTCCAGGTCTGCAGGGTGTGTTGTGTGGGCTGCTTTGGAATCCTGCCTGCTATGCCAAGTACATGTCGATATAAGAAATGTACAAACCTGTAGAGAAGTTTTATGAGTTTAATTGAGCCAAACTGATGACAATTGCCAGGGAGCAAGATCTCAAATGCTCTGGAAAATGACAGTTTTGCAGTTTCTTTTATACATTTGAAATTAAGGAGAGGAATGTAAGAGTAAATGAAGGTGGGAGAAAGCGAGGTGGGGATTGGATTATGGGATATATGTGCTTTCTTGAGGATGGTTCCGAATCTTTCTAAGCTGGGTTAACCTAGATGTACAGAAACAATGGATAGGGCTTGCTTAAAGCAAAATAAACCTTTTACTAAAAAAGTTATATGCCCGGGGCCTGACTACCATAACCTGCCCAGTTAGGAATTTATGATAAAGTCACTCTGTGAGGTTATTTTCCATAGAGCCCATTTTCCCCACATCCTGTATATGCTATATTTGTTGTAAACAGGGTGGGGCAGAAGTAGGTTTAGAGTTGTGAGTATGCAACACACTGAGTTTATTCTTGTGTTATTATTTATTCATTATCATGTTGTTTTCCATATGAACAGCTGCAAACCTCTTTTTGCCCTAGCCTGTACATTACACTATGATGAAGTTTAATTTATAAATTAGGCACAGTAAGAGATGAACATTTTTTAAAAATTTTTATTTTAATTGTTATTCAAGTACAGTTTTCTGTCTTTTACTCCTGTCCCAGTCCACTCCCCCCCAGTGAAGAGATTAATGTTAATTACAGTGATTATAAAAATACACTGTAATAAAAGTTTTATGAACAGTTTCTCTAAGAAAACGAGCACAGATTTCTCTTCTCACAGTTTCACAGATTTGTTCTTACGTAGACCTTAGCAACCTCAGCATGTGGATTTTTCCCTTTCCCTACTACGTTGTGAGAACGCTCACCTTTTCACGTAAATGAAGCACTTCATGACTTCTCTTTGGCATCTCCGAATTGCAGCGTCACTACACTTGCACTTCAGGACGTTACTGAGTGAAATGAGGGCTGCTGAAACACACGCACAGTCCGCCGGGTAGCCTGGGGAGCTCCTGAGTGGCCGGCAGGTGGGCAGCACGTACAGTGTGGGTGCACTGGACAAAGGGGCGATTCACTTCCCAAGCATGATGGCGTGAGGTTTCATCATGCTAATTGGAACGAATTGCAGTTTAAAACTTAGGAATTGTTTATTTCTGGAATCTTCTATTTAATATTTTTAGACCACAGTTGACTGCAAGTGACTGAACTGGCAGAATGTGAAACTACAGATAAAGGGGGACTACTGCACTTTGAAGAATAAAAAAGCAATCACAGTGCTTTTTCACCAAGATTTTCTGATTTTTGTTTTTCTATTTTTCACTCAAAAAGAGGCTTATGCAATTTCTTTGACCCAAGTATATTTTTGTATAGTGTATTGATTTAAGTGTCAGGTTATCTGTTGAGATTTATTGTATGTTGATTATATGCAGATGCACAATCCCTGCATCCATTTCTTGTTTTGTTGTTGTTCTTGTTCTTGTTGTGATGCGGTGACGTAGTCTGGAAGGATTTTGGTCATTTGTTCATTTATTCAGTCTCAGTCCCTTCTCAGTGAGCTTCCAAAAAGGACATGCAGGTGCATTTTCGGATTCCACTTTCACAGGCACCTTTTATGGGGAAAGCAGTGCTGATACTGGTTCACCCGCTCATAGATAAGAACCTTGGGGAGGTTGTTCTTTTTGTTGTTTTGTTTTCTTTTTTTGCTCACAGTTGCACAGTAAGTGGCAGAGGTGTTACTTGAATAGAATTAGAATGGGTTGTTACATTCTGTGACTTTTATTTTTGCATATGTGCGACTCCCTCTAATTACAACTCAGTTGAACAGTTCAGGCATTCAGTTGGCAAATACTCCCTACCATTCATGTAGTCTCTGCTCTCACAGCGCTCAGTAAATACATGAACACATAAATAAACAAGGCGATTTTTCAGTAATGATATTTGAAGAAAATAAAATGAGCTGAAAGGTAGTGTTGGGAGGTAACTTCATTTTGGGAAGCCAGGGACAGCCTCTTGGGGCAGGTGACAGTAAGGGCACTCTGTGGGTGAAGAGCAGTACAGACATTTGGAAGATGTAAAAATAAAACAGCTTCCTGTTGCCTTTGGGAAGCCTATGACATAAAAGGTCTCTAGTTTCTATCTTTAAGGACATCTAACAGTTGATGAATTTTTAAATCCAACTTACTTTTATCTGTTGTATTATGCACAGTTGGCAAAAGTAGGTTTACAGTTGTGAGTATGTGGAACAGAGTTTGTTCTTGTTATTTATTCATTATTGTATTATTTTCCATATGAACATCTGTAAGTCTATGTTTGCCCCACCACGTATTAAAATCTGCATGTTGAAAATTAAAAATTCTTGCATTTCTTTTTCTTCAGAGACTTCATTCACTACTCATATCTTCCAGCAATACACTCCTGTCCCTCGATTCTCCTGTGGTTATTACACGAATGATGGGCCATCTCTCCTCCTTAACTTTATCCCTCCTTCCTTCAGATTTTTTCCAGTGGTGTCTGTGCTTTTCTTGCTTTTCTAACCTGCATTTATTTCCCTGCAGATCTCAACATCTGGTGCAATTTGACTACTCAGGTTAGTGCACATTTGCCCACTTAACCGGTTTGGTGCCTTGGGCAGCGTTCGCCAGCATTCTCCTACTTTAGACCAGTGAGGATCTTTCCTTCTCTGGCTACGTGTGACTCGTTAATGGTGATGTTAGATGTCTACAGAACACGCTCATTACAACAAGCTAGTTGACTTTTTTCTTTTGAGTATTTTTCCAAATTGTAATATCTTCTATTAGTATAGGAACTTGATAGGAAGACAGGACTTAATACATGAGAAATCTAGAAAACTTATCAGTAATTAAACTAAAACAGAGCTGCTGCTTTTAGTAAGGCAGAATAAGTTTGTCCCATGTTCCAAACTCTGTTGAATACTTAGCCAAAAATAAGTTGTTATCGATAATATAGCAGTTTTCTAGAAATGATGTGTGGTTTATTCAGGCATGAAAATAATCCCTAGGATGAAGGCCCCAAACCACTAAAAGATTTTAAATTTTCTAGGGGAAAGAAATCCACACATATTTTAAAATACCTAATTTTAACTTAAATTGAAAAGTAGTGTAATTTTGGTAGGCCCTTCCACCGTATAACGTATCCAATGAGAGTATGGGAAAGGCTGGTGAAAACTGGATTAATGTACAAAACACACTGGGGACTTCTCTGTTGGACGTGTCCAGACGCCCAGGAAATGATACAGAAGAAACAGGTAAGGAAGATGGGGCACTTCACAAAGGTAGGGACGAGCCCCGCCTTCATTGCTCCGTCCCCAGTGCCCAGCCGGTGTTTTTTTTTTTTTTACTGTTTTCAGGCTGAGCTTATAAAGGTTGGTTGAATTGCTGAAATATGTGGTCTGCCAATTTCCCTGCTGATGGCTACTTTTCATTTTAATAGTATTGTGTGTTCTTCAGGTTCATTCTTTCTTTGATCTTTAGTATATTGGGGTGACCAAAAAGTTCCTTTAGTTTTTTCCATAAGATGGCTCTAGTAATGCTTAGTTGTTGTTAACTTCATTCAAAACAATTTTGTTATATTTTGTTGTGACAGCTGTCATATCAGCGTGCATTTTTTAAAAAACTTATCAATATTGAATTTTTGTGTAGCCATTTTAATATAGAAGATAGAAAAAATATGCAACATTTTTGGCATAGTATGCTTTGTTATTTCAAGAAAGGTAAAAAGTCAACTGAAAAGCAAAAAAAATTGTGCAGTATATGGACAAAGTGTTGTGATCAAACAGGTCAAAAGTGGTTTGTGAAGTTTTGTGCTGGAGATTTCTCCCTGGATGGTGCTCTACGGTCAGCTACCCACTTGAAGTCGATAGCGATCAAATCGAGACATTAACTGAGAACAGTCAACGTTATACCACATGGGAAATAACTGACATACTCAAAATATCCAAATCAATGAAGTTATTTGTGAAAAATGAAAAATGTCTTTTACAGAAAACCATATGGACCTTTTGTCCAAATGTAATTAGTGACAGGGTGTGATTTAAAGCTTAAATAATAGAAATAGCAGTACACTGATCCTCCCTCCCTCCCTCTTCTCGAATCGCAGGACACTGTTCCTCAGCCACAGGACCCAAGCTCCCCATCAGCAAAGGTGCGGTTTTCAGAACTGTCCCGTTCGTGAGCTGGGCCCACTGCAGCCTGTGGCCTGGGCTCTGCTTACATAAAGTTCTGAGCGATGGCCAGCACCTTGGAAAACTCGCCTTCTGGTGTAGGCTGGTGAGGATAGGTGTCTTAATTCAGGTCCCCACAGTGTTCCCACAGTCCTCAATGAGGCCACATTGTTGGAATTGAACCTAGGGGTTGTCTGAGGACCGGGCATGTGATGCCCCACAATGAGTACCTTTTCCTTCTGTCCCTTGATGGCCAGAAGTATCCGGTCACCCACTTTGCCCACCCATTCTTGTTATGGACATGGATGCAACAAGGAAGGCGATGGTATGGGGTGTCCTTCCCCAGGGCACTCTCACCTGCATTGTCTTCTGAACTGCACTGAGGGTCCTGGTGGTGCCGAAACAGCACTGGCTGAGTGCTCTGCTTACACAGTTGGAAGGAACCCAGTAAAGAAAGCCGTGGAATCCCAAGAGGGCAGATGGGCTCTCGCCGCCCTGGGATACCCTGCCGCTGGCCCCTCCCCCTGTGCCTGCACGCTGGACCCAGCTGGGAGGGCTGTGAGCTGAGTCAGTGTGGGATAATTTAAGGCTATGGGTGGCAAAAGGTACATAGTCAGCCCTGCAAAGTAAAATGACACCTTCTATGCCTTGTACCTTCTTCCAGCTTCTTCCAGAAGAATGGGATGCCCAAGGGTGACCACACCTAAGAAGTGGGCTGACACGTGCCCATGCCCCTCTAGACCCACATACACTTCCGTGAGCTGTAAAATGCTGCTGTATATACATGTATAATGTAGAGAAAGATTGGAAGAGGGAGAGAGAGAAATATTCATTTGTTATTACACTTATTTGTATATTCATCGGTTGATTTTTGTATGTGCCCTGACTTGGGATTAAACCTACAACCTTGGCCTATCTGGACAACACTCTAACTAATTAAGCTACCTGGCCAGGGCCAACTGCATATTTATTATTAAATTCATAAAGCATTGTTATATCTACAATATAAATCAAGTGCCTCTGTTCCTACTTAATTATATCTCTGCTTATGTGACCACATGGTTTACTTTTGCAAGGAGGACCCCCCCAAAAATGGAATTATCTTCTGGAAGGTGGGTCCCTTGTGGTACAGGCTTCCCTTGGAACTAGGAACCCACTTGTATCAGTGCACCAGCTGGCATTGTTGTGAGAGGCTGCCTTGAGCTTCAGTGAATTTGTTTTGAAGACTCTTTCAACACATTTGCCCATTTCATGATGGGTGATTTTATGATTGCACCTGCCCACGATGCACTTGAGGGTTCAGCAAATTTTGATCAAAAACAGCATGACCCCTGTGCCCCCGCCCCCAGTCTTGCCCTGTGCTACTTTTTTTTTGTTTCCCCAAATGAAAAAAGTCCTCAGAGGGAAATGTGTTACTGTTGTGGAAGAGATAAAACAACAAAAAAAGAAGCACTAAAAGGCATCGAAGTCAACAAGTTCAAAACTGTTTTGAGCAGTTTTTGGAAAAAATGTCTCCATAGATGTATTATATCAAATGGAGAGTACTTTGAAGGCGACTGAAGTTTAAACATGTAAGAGTAACTACATAATTTTTAATAAGTAAATTCCAGGTTGTTTTGAGGTCTCCCCTTGTATATGTTCCTGAGTCCTCGGGAGCTGCCTCAGGGACTCTTCACAAGTCTGCCAGGCATCGCCTTGCTCCTGCTCTCAGTCCCCAGGGCTGCTCTGCATTCTGGGGCTGGGACTACTCAGTGCTGGTGTCCTCGCCCTGCCTCTTACGAGGTGCTCGTTCAGCTCTGTCACATATCTGGAGCAGTATGTCAGATCCAGGGCCTCCTTCTCCTTCCGGAAATAAAATTCCTAGATCATAAGACCTACCTGTACACGTAATTTCTAAAAAGTTAATGCCCTACCTATAACATGAAGGATAAGTGAAAGTAGTAATTTATGAATACAATAATACGTATTTTACTTATTTTTAGAATTGAACCACTGACCCTTTGGTTGGCAGGTTGGTGCTCAATCCACTGAGCCACACCAACCAGAGCTAGATGAAAAAATATACTACAGATTTTAAAAGGTAGTATTTGGAACACATGCTATACAATGTGGATGGACCTTGAAGACATGCTAAGTGAAATAAACCAGACACAAAGGTCAAATACTCTATGATTCCACTTCGATGAGGTGCCTGAAGTAGTCAAATTTGTACAAATGGAAAATAGGATGGGGGTTGCCAGGGGCTTGGGGGAGGGTGGAGATGGGGAATTTTTGTTTACTAGTCCAGACTCTTAGTTCGGGGAAATGAGGATGTTCTGGTGATGGGCGGTGGTGATGATTGCACAAGAAGTTAAATGTACTTAATTGCCAGTGAACTGTTCACTTCAAAGTGGTTAAAGTAGGTAAATTTTATTAGAATAAAAAATTAAAAAGTAGTTCTTAAGCCCTGCTCAAATAGCTCAGTTGGTTAGAGCATTGTCCCGGTACTCCAGGGTTGTGGGTTCAGTCCCCAGTCAGGACATATACGAGAATCAACCAATGAATGCGTAAATATGTAGAACAGCAAGTCAGTGTTTCTGTCTCTCTCCTTCCCTTCCACCCTTCCTCTTTCCTCTCCTCCCTCCCTGCTTCCTCTCTCTCTCTCTCAAATCAGTTTTTAAAGTTTTATTTTAAAAAAGGTAATTCTCAGGCACAGCTGAATCGGAAAGATGCCTCTAGGGTGGTGGTACTACCTGTATTGTGAACCAGTGTGCAGTATTTGAGGTCAGGAGACTGATGCCCAACATCTTAGAATCAGTAAGGAGTAGAGCTGGTAATTTGACTCCAAATACATTTATTTTTTCCTACTACGCCTAGGCCTTCCACCTCTCGGTTCACAGAAGTGCTCTCTCCTATTCCAGTTGCCTTAATCCAGACCTCACACTTTCTTGTCTGGCCTCCTACAGGGGTGTGGCCCTTCCTGGATATTTTAAAACTGCAAGACAAAATTGAATGTGTTCAAAATAATTGTAATCACATCCCCTCAACTCTGGGCTCTAAAATAGTCTTATTCTAAGAAAGGGTAAAAAAAAAGGGGTGGGGTGGTAAACAGCTTCAGAAACACGTGGAAATGAAAGCAGGGGAAAGAAAATTTATCTGGGCTTAATCCCAACCATTTTTCGTCTTTATCCAGATAAAAATGTGAAGCGATACTAGGGAGAGAGTGAGCGACTGGGTAACTGTTAGAATAGAAAAGCCTCAACAGTACATGCCTTACAAAGACCAGAGGAGAAAGGACAGGAGGCTTTGGTAAAGGATTTCTCTAGCCACCATCACTAGTCTGATGGCATCTTAGGTGAGGTCAGAAGATAGAATTTTTTTTAAGATTATATTTATTAATTTTTAGAGAAATGGGAAGGAAGGAGAGAAACGTTGATGTGTGAGAGATACATCAACCAGTTGCCTCTCACGCCCGTAACTTGGGACTGGGAATCGAACCAGCAACCCTTTGGTTCCCAGGCCCACACTCAATCCACTGAGCCACACCAGCCAGGGCAGAAGATAGAATTTTTATGGAAGGATCAGTTTTTGCTCACTTTACACTTAAGGGTAAAATTGAGAAGCTGAGTAAGAACTAATGCTTCAATTTCTTTGCTTCTCTCAAAAAATCAGATTAACCTTAAAGTAAATAAAATTTAAAGTAACCACCAGTCTACACATCTTCCATTAATTCAAGGAGAAATAGAACCAATTTTGATTATTTATAAAACATCTGGCTTATTGATATTCTTGCCATGGCTATTAAATAAATTATCAAGTTACACGAAATCCTAGTGATTTAAATAATACTTTCTGAAATTATCCGTTTCTATTTTTAACATAAAATTTATTTTAAACCTCTAGAATTTAGGCTTAATTGAACTAGCCTTTTGTTGGGTGCATTTGTTCACTTTAGACTACTTTTCAAAATTCATGCAGTTTATTTTCTGATTAGTGACTCTGTAACCCACACCTCCATATTTGCATGCACAGTTAGCCAATGGGTCACTTTATCACCAGGTGAACCCAGGAGTAAGTTTAAGAGAGCATGTCCTTTAAAAACAAATGCAAACGTGGAAACACGTGATGCTACATAAGAGCCTTACATTAATCATACCTGTGAGAGCTTGTGTACCCGCTGTCTCTCCTCGTGGGGCTCTGATGCCAGTCCTACAGGCGGGCTGTAGGCTGTGGCAGAGCTCCCCAGAACCATCTTGGTGACAGTCTAGCTTTTGCACAGAAAGACATTGTCTGAACAGTTGACATTCCACTGTGTTCATTCAAACTGGCCAGGAATCCAGGGGGTGAGAGTGGTGACTCTGGTGTGCCAAGAATGAGACCCCCAGAAAGAAACTGTTCGGTCATATTTGCATTTAGGCGTAATGCACACAAATGTAAATGAACCAACAGGTTAAACACTTTTTATTGTTCAAGAAGGACTAGTACAGTTTCTGATGATTTTCGAAGCATATGGCACAGAAATTATCAGGGTCACTAAATAATTTCAAGTTACCTGAAAATTCTAGTGATTTGTTTTCTATTTTAAGATAAAGTCCATCTTAACCTCAAAAATTCAGGTTTATTTGACCTGGCGTCTAAATCCAAATTGGTTTTGATTGATAATTAGTTTTGATTTGTTAAAGTTATGAGAACATTTTGTCAAATCTCAATCTGATCTAAATAGTGCTATGTTGAAGATGGATTATCTTGCTTTAACCTAAGGGGGAAAATTTTTAAGGGAAAAATAACAACGGTTTTAAAGAATCTTTGGAAATAAAAAGTGTTTTCAAAATTAGGCCAACCATTAGTCATCTTTCTTCCTTCTGAAGTCTTTTTCTACCCCTGGTGGCTGTTAATTATCTTCCCTCTGGAAACTCTTATCTCTGTCCCAACTATAATGTGCGTTAATGGTCCACGTGTGCTGACCAGCACCATGGAAACCTCTCTTAATGAAATGCTAAGACGGGCTGTTTAAAACAAACAGAACCAACTACCCCTGTGGTCTGGAGTCCTGTTAGGCCAAAGGTCTGCTCTCCTTGCAGCTGCTGAGGGGGCAGCAGATCCCTGTACTGTGAGTTTAGTCACGGCAGAAATGCTAATAATAGACGTTGGGGTGCCTGAAGGTGGTGGTCCTTAAACATGTTGGCAGGCAAAGAAATTTTGTCTTTGCACTTCAGGCGTATCTTAGAGCTGTTTATTCTCAAAGCACAGTTGATCAGATTTAATGAGATAAAATGACATTTTAAGGCAGACCCAATGAATCACTACATATCTTAATGGCCATAAAGTCGTTTTTCAATATTATATGATATAAAAGGCTTAATTTTATGTATCCAAATCGGTGGAGTTAGTTTACTTCCCCCTGTGATGACCTTACTGGGCTTACGGTGTGTGGTGCTCATGGACAATTCCTAACAGAATGCCCCACTTGTTTTAATTTAGTCCTTTTTATTAGCAAACAGAGGGGAAAAAACAGTTGCTTAAAAAAGAAAAAAACAAGCAAATCTCATTCCAATCAGAAGATTTGTTCATCCTACTTTGACGTCAGAGAGTAGCGTAAAGTTTTGATTTGCAGCAAATTCTGAGATTACCCATTAACCAACCTAGCAGGCTTTCTACTTTCTTTCACATGTACATCTAATTTTTTAAAGGAACCAGGCTCTTTGCTTTGAGTTTACTTTTTAAAAAAGTATATTTAAGCAGAATGCTCCTTCAGAGCTATGAAGAAGCATTTTTAAACGTTGAATGGGTAATATAGTCGTCGTAGAAATGACCATAGACTGCAAGCAAACGAGAGGCGAGAGGCTGGAGCTGCTCATCTGTGGAGTGAATGGCGAGAGAGTGAAGGTGCTTTGAAGGCGGGGTGCCTGCTGGAAAACAGGAAGCCACAGAAGCCATTCTGCATTCCAAAACCACTGGAAAATGGTGTAGCATTTATTGCCCTGTTTTTGGTGTACCACGTAAAGGTAAAAGACACAGGTCCCCTGCCTGCTCCAGCCAAGCTTTTATTTTCCTAGAGACCAAGTGAGACGCCTACCTGTTGTCTGTCCCTCTTTTTTGTTTGGTAACTTTCTGAAGAGGAAGGGCAGAGGACCAGGGAATTAAAATCAGCACAGATAAGGCAGATGACTGCATGCCTGGAATTTGTTTACCTCCCAAAGGGCATGGTAACTGCAGTAAGAGTGATGACGAAACGTAGTCGATTGTTTCCCCCTCAGTGCTGCAAAGGCTGTATGTAGTCCCATTAGTTCCATAGCCTGCAAGTGCTCCATTGGGCCTGGCTTTGCCCTGCTTTCTTAGCCTCCCTAAAGTACTGCCTTTGTAAGCATTTGGTACTTTCGTCAGTCAGCTGTTACTTCCAGTCCACCCTCAGAAATAAAGCTATCTTTGTTTTGAGTCTCCCGTGGGGCCCTCCTTTAACTGTTCTTACCCAAAGACATACAGGCATACGTGGCTCTATCGTGATGCTCGCTTTACTGTGCTCCGTAGTTGCTGCGTTCTTTTACAAATTGAAGGCAAGACTCTCCACCGGCAGAGATTTCTGTTTACTCGCTTTATTGGGATGCTTGCTTTATTGTAGTGATCTGGGACCAAATCAGCAATACCTCAAAGTATGCCTGTAATTTAACTGGTGTGCACCAAAATTTGTATCATATTTTTAAAGTAATAATTGCATAAACATTATATAGAGCACATTAAGCAAAAACCACCCATCCACTTAACCACGTGGGGGGAAGGACAGTTGAGGCTAATGACTGTCACGGCACGACCCAGTAACATGATCCGAGAAAACACTGCTGCAGGGGATTGTTGGGCCTTTTTGACCGGTGGCTGTCCGGTAGGTCTGTGTCACCACTGGGGTTCAAGGGCTTCTGTGAAGTAAGTGTTTGGAGTTTCCCTTCTGTTGGGCATTCTTCTATTGTGAAACCATTTGTTGAAGAGAAGCTTGAGTTTCTGATGTACGTAGGTCAGCTTTATTGGAACTGGTTTTATACTATGTCCACCTATTGGTGGACATGAAGTCACCGCCTTCATTGGTGACTCTGAGAGCCAGAGGACTCAGCCTGGATTCTCAGGGGAAGAATGCTCTGATGTCTCCCCTGTGGGGGAGAATGGGGGTGGGGAGCAGTCGGGGCTGAGGTTAATTTAGTGAGATATGATGGCTTTTGTTTCCTTAGGCTGCTGCCCCTCACCTCGCACAAAGGGACCTACCTCTGGGCTCTACTGAGGGTCGAGTGACCTCTTCCTTCAGTTAGCTGGTCATCCATAGAGAGAGGCTGTTGCACTGTTTACTTGAAGTGGTGATGGTTGGGAGAAAGGGGAAACTGTGAACTGTTTGTGTATGTGTGGGTTTTTTTTTAAATTTAATTTTCAAATTAAATGTATTGGGGTGACATTGCTCAACCAGATTATTAGGGGACACTCCAAAATACTGGAATTATCTTCTGGAGGGCAGGCTCATTGTAGTACAGGCTTCCCCTGCTAGGTGAGTGTTCTAGGAACCCATCTGTATCAGTGCACCAGCTGGTGTTGTGAGAGGCTGCGTTTGGCTTCAGTGAATTTTTTTTAAGACTCTTTCAAAGCTTTTGCCCATTTCCTGATGGGTGATTTACAAGTATACCTGCCCACAGGGCACTGAGGGTTCAGCAGTTTTTGACTAAAAACAGCATGACCCCATGCCCCACCCTCCTATTCACCTGGTCTCGCCCCAGGTGACTTTTTTGTTGTTTTCCCTGAATGAAAAAAGTCCTCAAAGGACATTTTGCTGACGTGGAAGAAGGGAAGCAAAAAACAGCAGAAGCATCAAAATCAATGAGTTCAAAAACTGTTCTGAGCACTTCTTGGAAAAAATATCTCCATAGGTGTATTACATTAAATGGAGAGTATTTTGAAGGTGACTAAAGTTTAAACAGGTAAGAATAAATAACACAATTTTTTAATAAATTCCAGCTATTTTTAAAACTTTTATTAAATGTATTGGGCTGACATTGGTTAATAAGGTCAAATAGCCTTCACGTGCACATCTCTGTAACAGGATCTACATAACGAATCTTGTGCCCACTGTCCAAAGTCAGATAATTTCCGTCACCATATGTTTGGTCCCTTGACCCTGTACTACCCCTAACTCCTCTTCCTCTGATAACCACCATACTGTCATCTGTGTCTATGAGTTCAGTTTTATATCCCACATATGAGTGGAATCATATGGTTCTCAGCTTTTTCTGATAATTTTGCTTAGCATAAGCAAAATTTTCTAACAAAGTTTTCTATATTTGCTGTGTGTTTTACATACATAGCACGTCTTCTCTATTTCATCATCTCTTGAAGGACATTTCGCTTGTTTCCTTATGGTGGCCACCGTGAATAATGCTGCAATGAACACAGGGGCGCATTTATCTTTTAAGTCTTATTTTATTGATTTTTAGTGGGAGGGAGGGAAGGAAAGAGAGAGAGAGAAACATAGACCTGTTGTTCCACGAATTTATGCGTTCACTGGTTGACTTGCCTGGGAATCAAACCTACAACCTTAACATGTGGAGATGACACTCCCAACAAACTGAGCTACCCAGTGAGGGTAGGAGTGCATCTTTGTGAATGTTTTCAATTTTGGGGGGCAGTTACCCAGAAGAAATATTTCTGGGTCATATGGTAACTCTATTCTGAATTTTTTGAGGACTCTTTATACTAGTTTCCATAGTGGCTGTACCAACTTACAATGCCACCAGCAGTGATGAGGGTTCCTTTTTCTCTACCACCTCTCCAACACTTATTACTTGTCTTGTTGATAATAGCCATTGTAACAGGTGTGAGGTGGTATCTCACTGCAGTTCTGATGTGCATTTCCCTAATAGCTAGTGAAGTTGAACATCTTTTCATATATGTTGGCCATTTGTGTGTCTTCTTGGGAGAGGAGTTTGTTCAGGCCCTCTGCCTATTTTTTAATTGAATTGTTTGTTCGTTTGGTGTTGAGTTGTATGAGTTCTGTGTATATTTTGGATATTAATCCCTTGTCAGACCTGTTGTTTGCAAGTGTCTTCTTCCATTTGGTTGTTGCCTTTTTGTTTATTGTTGGTTTCTTTTGCTATATAGAAGTTTAACAGTTTGATGTAGTCCCATTAGTTTATTTGTGCCTTCCCTTGCCCTTGGGGTCAAATATAAAATCTCTAAGACCAAGGCCCGTAAGTTTATTACCTGTGTTTTCTTCTATGTAATTTATTGTGTCAGATCTTTGATCCATGTTTTTTGTTTTTCCCTCTTTCACCATAGCTGTAGAATGAGCAGATATTTTGGGTTATGATTTCTTGTTTATCTTTGGATAACGAAACAGTAAATAGGGTTTCACATAATCCAAAGATGGCCTCGGTTGTTAGGGAAGTGGCTGCTTGAATGAGCAGGCGGTGTTCAAGTGGTCAGTGAGCAAGGCTCCAATATCCCTGAGGGGCACGCAGCCCTGGAGTAAACAGGTGTTTGATAACATGAATAAAAGACTAATTCCTGCCCTAAAAGCACTTACACATTCAGATAAAGTCGACTTAAAAAGACTGCTCTGCCAAATGATATTTTCTTCTATGTAGATAGTGGCCTCTAGTAAAGCACCGTATTGGTTAAAATAAGTTAGGTTATATGTGGAAACATCTGTTCAACATTTTCATGTCCCTGCCCTTGCAGCTCGTTCTCAGAAGTATCAGTTTCGCCCAGTATTCATGCTCTCTGCTAAAGTAAAGAGCAGCAATCATGGGAGACCCAGCTGCAAGCAGAACACACTGGATCTCCTAAGTCCTGCTCCCTTACGGAGGAGGGACCTCTAGGACCCAGAGAGCCAGGATCCTTAGATCCTGTTCTCTAAACTCCCAGGTTCCCTGACTTCAGGATGAAAGAGACTTTTGCAGATTTTGACTGAGGGTGGGGACAGGGTATTAGAAGCTGAAGTTCTTGCTTTATTTAAACAGTAGTGAAATTCTTTGAAAGAATTTATGAAATCCTTTATATCTGAAGAACTAAGTTTCCCCTTAAATTTGAATTTACCTTCTTTCAAAAGACTCAAAACATTTTATTTTATTATTTCTTTTAAGGATTATAAAGTAGAGCAGGGGGAAAAAATAAGCCACTAATAAAGAATAATAGCGATTTGCCAGACAGATATTCTTAGTTTCATCAAAGGAATGACTGAGAAATTTAGTCTTTTTTAAAAAAATATTTACTTATTTTTAGAGAGAGAGGAAGAAAGTGAGGGAAATATCAATCTATGGTTGCCTCTTGCATAGCTCCTACTGGGGATCTGGCCCACAACCCAGGCATGTGCCCTGACTGGGAATCGAACCAGAGACTTTGGTTCACAGGCTGGCGCTCAATCCACTGAGCTACACCAGCCAGAGAAAATTTAGTCTTTTTTTTTTTAAGACTAAATGTTTCTTTAAAAGTTATAATAGATTCTTTGGGTGTTTCCTGAAGTGGATTAATACAGTAGAGTCTGGATTCAAGTTCCAAATAAAGCCGATGCATATTCTTAATTATTCTTAATTATTCATAATTCTTAATTATGTCCTGCCTGCTTTAGATCAGGTTATTAATTTTCTTCAGAGCTGAGATGGATTCTGTCTCTTTCTACTTTTTAAAAAATCCTCGCCTTCAGGATGTTCATTGATTTTAGAGAGAGAGAAAGAGAAACATATATATGAAAAGGATATGTACCCTCCCATATGTGCTCTGACTAGGGATCAGACCCGCAACATTTTTGGTATACGGGATGATGCTCCAACCATTGAAACACTGGGCCAGAACATTTTTCTGCTTTTTGTAATCTCACTTATGGGAAGTGATAAGGGCCTGGGGGAATAAACCAGGTTGTGGTTACCTTTATGGACAGCTGTCTTATCTTTGCAGGTACAAGTGGATTTCTTAGACTAGCACTGTTCAATAGAAATATAATGCAAGACACATGTGGAATTTAAAAAATTTTAGTAGCCATATTTTTTAAAGTAAAAAAAGTGAAATTAGTTTCATAATACATTTTATTTAACCAGTATAGCCAAAATACTATTTCAACATGGAATCAATATTTTTAAATTATTAATGAGATATTTTGTGTGCTGATTTTCCCCCACTAAGTTTTCTATATTTGCTGTGTGTTTTACACTAACAGAACATCTCAATTCAACCAGCCACATTTTAAGTGCTCAATAGCCCACATCATATTGTATAACACAGTGTTAACATCGTAAATATAAGGAGGCTGCTAAGACGAGGCTGCAGGAACAAAGCTGGAAGGTTTTATCTGTCAAACCAAGAGTCTAAGCTTTACTCTGAAGGCTATGGGAGCCATAAAAGGATCTTAGGCAAAGAAGTGTTATTTTTTATATTGGACTTAATCCGGTGGTCTTAGAGAATATAGGTTAGAGAGTTAGGAGTTGGGGCTCAAGCAAGAAGCCTTGTTAGGAGGCTGTTGTGGTGGTCCAGGTGAGGAGTGGTAGGAACCTGAACTAAAACAATGGGGAATGTGGACCAAAGGGAGAGTGCGTCTGATGGAGATTTACCAGGTGAAATCATCGGAATTTGGCAGTGGGTGTTGGATTTGAAGAGAAGGAGGGAGGAATCTGGGATGGCTGTCAGGTTTCTACCTAGGGGAGGTGGGCCAATACTGGCAGTGTTACCCGACAGGGAGGAGGGGCAGGGTGTGAGGGGAGACGAGTTCAGCGTGGGGCGTGCTGACTTTGAGGTGCCTTTTCACAGGCAGGTAGGTATGTCCAGTTTGTCGTGCAAGAGTTTGCTCAAGAGTATGTGCAGAGTTGGAAGCTGTGAAGGCTGTGTAGGAACAAAGTGCTGGGTTGCCAGGGAAAACTTTAGGCAGTAACAAGAAGCCGGTGTAGGGCTGAGGCGATCAAGAGCAGGTGGGATTTTTATAGAAAAGGTGGGATTTAAGCAGAATTTAGAATGTCCCAGAGGTAGAGGAGGCAGCAGAAATGGAGAGAGAGAGGTGAGAATGTTTCAGACGCTGAATATACCCATCCTGCTGGGCCGGATGAGATTAGGGCTGAGATCAAAGCTGGCTTAATGCGGTTTGCAGACGTGTTTTGTTTGGCTCCAAGGGGTGGGGGGGTTGGGCTGGATTATGCTTTGTTCTAAGTTTAAGTTAGGTGCCAACATTTCCACTCAAAACTCCAGATCTCTGACTTCGTTTTAAAATAAAAGGGCGCCGGGCAACCACACACGTGGCCCTGTGTGGTGCTGATCAGCTGAACTGCACGCGCCCCCCTCCAGCAGTCTGTCGTGCCCTTTCACGCTCTCTTTGCCTGGGTCCTGCAGACGCTTGAGTTTTCTACTTCTGAGTCAAGGATCAGTAAGTAATAAAGGTTCAAAGATAGGTTGGCGACAGACAGTTGAATGCCAAACTAAGGAGTATAAATGGGGGCAGTGGGCATCTGATAACAGATTGATGCCATTAAAGCCATGTTGAGGAGGATTATCTGGACCAGTGGGAAGTGCAGAAGTTAAGGAGGACAGGTACGGTTTTGAAAGGGAAGAGACAGATGCGATGCTGTTGGCATGCCTAAGTGGGCTTAAAAATGCGAAAAGGAAGTCTGTTAAGGAGATGTCACCCAGAAAGGCTACAAGTGCAACGTGAGACCCATCTGGCCCTTTGAACTTGCTGGGAAATCTGCTTTGCAGGCTTCCAGAAGTCAGGCCCGTGTTTGCTGTAGGGAGACAGTGAGTCTGATGGTTTGAAACGGCTGTTTATGATTGTTATAACATCTCAGTAATAGTACAGACATGCTTTTTCTCCTTGTTGTAAGCACAGATAGGTGATCACTAAGAAAACAAGTGCTGCCTGCCCTGGCTGGTGTGGCTCAGTGGATTGCGCATTGGCCTGTGAACCAAAGGGTTGCCGGTTCAATTCCCAGTCAGGTCACATGCCTGGGTTGCAGGCCAGGTCCCCTGTTGGGAGTGTGCAAGAGGAGATCACACATTGATGTTTCTCTCCCTCTTTTTCTCCCTCCTTTCTCCTCTCTCTAAAAATAAATAAAATATTAAAAAATAAACGGAAGTGCTAGGAAAGCTGAGGCAAACTGAGGAACTCTGGCTGTGGGAGCAAAGCTTCCGTTAGATGGTGGGTGCTGGGCTGCGTGTGGTGTCACCCAGTGTGACACCTGCCTGCTCGCGCGCCTTGGTGAACACTCCCAGGCTGTCGGTTTACAGTCATCGTTCTAAGTAGACACTAAATTAAAAGAAAGTTCCCTTTTAAATAACTAGGCTAAAATTAATATGCGATCATTATTAACAGTGTGTCAGGTACTCTTCTCAGTTCTTTATACAGATATTTAATCATCACAACTACCTTCTTGAAGTACTGTTGCTATCCCTGCTTCCCAACCATGAAACTGAGGCCCTAGAGGTTAAGAACTTGCCCAGGGTCACAAGGCTAATAAGGAATGGAACCAAAAATTGAACCCAAAGCAGCCTCTCTAGAGGCTTTTCTTTGAACCACTGTGTTAAACTGACTCTATCTTTATCTGCTCTCACGTCCCACAAATAGGCAAATTCATAGGTAGAGAGCCTTAAGCTCCAGTACAGCTTATTCAGAGGTGTCAGTTTGGTTCAGGCCCTCCTAGAAGAGATGAAACTCCAGAACTGACCCTTAAAAAACTGCCTTTCACGGAAGAGAGAGTGTGCTGGATCCCTGGATGACCTTGGTAGAGCAAGGTTCAAAGGGCTGTTCTCCCCTTATCACTGAGTGGATCAGTGTTAACTTTCAAAGTAGATGTTGGTAACCCTGTATTAAACATTGAAAAAGACCTCGCAAAAATTCTTATTTAATGCGCACTAACACATGTTAGCTTTTCTCGTGTTCTCCTATGCTCTCAAAGAGCACGTTTTATAAATATTCGAATTTGGAAGGAAGGGCATGGCCGTCGGTCGCGTCGTAGGCATTTGTACAGTGCCTCAGCACTCGTCAAGGTCCCCTCCCGCGTTTAGTGTGGCTCCCTTCTCTCTGGTCTACAGATGAAGCATGTGAATGAGAGGTTCCAAGATGAAGACAATAAAGAGGTGCTTCTCATGTGCATTGGCGTCACGTCGGGGGTTGGACGGCTGTTCTTCGGCAGGATTGCAGACTATGTGCCTGGCGTGAAGAAGGTGTATCTACAGGTACTCTCCTTAGTCCTTTCCCCCAGCAAATTATCCTGTCACCGGCTGGCTCGTTTATGTACTTGTTTTTATTTGCTTGAATTCTTCTGTGAAAATGAGGAGCCTAATTTCTACAAGCAGTTTTTCAAGGGCAAAATCAGTTCAGAGTTTTGGGTTTTCAGCATGAAAAATTGGTGATCAAACAACAGTCTTCTTTCTTTAGTTGTGGAACTCCACTAAACCAAAATGTTTTTTGCCCGTAGCCTTTTTTCTAAAAAGAGTGTTTTTGGCATAGTCCTTACCGTCATGTGCGTCTTGCAGTATCTTGTGAAATTCAGGAGCAGGTGTATTTGTCTTTCGAGCTTCTTTACTGCAGTTTGCCTTTTGGGTATTGTGGAGTACGTGTTAAACAAATGCTACTTCTAAGATCAGATGGACCTCATTCGACAAGTATTTAAGTGACTCCATGCCTGCAGATGAAGCATGGTCTGTGGCCTCAATTAGTAGTTAATGGTCTCATGGGGAAACAGAAAACAGTGTTACAGTACAGTGGAGTCGTGGGTATGTTGGGGGGTGCCATAGCAACATGGGTGCCAAGCATCTGAATCACTAGTGAGGGTCCGAACGGCCCTCCTGGGCTGGCAGAGTGTTAAGCTATGAGTAGTAGACAGATAAGGAAGACGGAGAAGCATGTTCCAAGCAGAGGAAACCATATGGGCAAAAAAGTGCAGGTGCAAACTGAATGACTGAATGGAATAGAGCGAGAACAGTAGATGGACTGTCTGGGGGGTTAGGAGGGAGCCAGTTTGGGAAGGGCCTTTATGGGCACAGACGAGGATGGACTCTATCCTGAAGTCTACCAGGACCCATGAAAGGATCTGAAGCAAGGGAATGACATGACATGAATTGTGTTTTATAAAGTTTAATCCAGCAACTCTGAAGGGTGGGATGAAGTAGAGGAGGGGGTTAGAGTCGAGAAAGTCACAAAAGGCCACATTGAATGATTCTGTTTCTATGAAGCGTCCAGCACAGGGAGCTCCACAGAGACAAAAAGTAGGTTAGTGGTTTCCAGGGATTGGGGGAGGAGGGAATGGGGGGTAACTGCTACTGGGTATGGGGTTTCGTTTGGGGGTGATGTATTCTAAAATTAGATAGTATAGATGGTGTACAACCTCGTTAATGAACTAAAACCCATTGAACTGTCCACCTTAAGTGGGTGAACTTTATGGTATATGAATTTATATTTCAATAAGGCTGTTACTAAAAAGAAGAAGCAGCAGCAGAGGGACAGGTTGGAGACTGGAAGTGCTCTAGGCAGGCAGAACCAGGGCAGAGATGTGGGGATCAAACAGGGAGTAAAACAGGGGCACAGGGAGTGAGGGGTCGATGGAGCCGTCTAAGCTGCGTCTGAGATTTATGGCTCGGATAATGGAGTGGATGGTTTTGTTGTTTTATCAAGTTGAGTAATTCAGTAAATTGGAGTAAAATGATGAAGTCTTTGTTGCCACATTAAGTTTGTGGTGCTTTGGGGAAAGCCAAGTTGAGTTTGGAGCTCCTAAGAGAGTCCTGTGGGACTTTGGTGTTCATGGGCTGTATGGGGTGAACAGAGGACCAGGGGTGTGAAGGGAGACCCAAAGGGAGTGGCCAGATGGGTAGGGAAAAGCAGGGCACAGGGGCGGGAGTGGTCAGCAGCGCCCATAGCTAGTGAAAGGGCAGGCATGGTAAGGAGTAAAAGGTTTTCGTTGGATTTAGCAACAGAAGTTTCAGTGGATTGGCAGGTGCAAAAGTCTGCCCGTGATCAGCTGAATAAATGGAAATGCAGACAACTTGGCCCAGAAGCTTCGCTGTGGAAGTGAGGTAAAGGAGAGCCAAAAGGGGGATTGGGGGTTCAGCACTGAACACGTGTGCTCACTATGTGGAGGAGAGACAGTATTGGAGCAGGGCCTTGAAGGAGAGGTGAAATTTGGGCACTGGAAAAGGGAACGGATGCAGTAACTTACTGTGTACAGATGGGAAAGCTGGCCAGTGAAGGAAGTTGATAGGGAAGAATGGATTCCTGTGACATGCGGTGTCGGGGGAGAGCTCCGTGGGTACTGTGGACCGCCAGAAAGGCAAATGTGTGGGTCTTAGGGCACGCGAAGCCTGAGACTTCGCTGGAGGCAAAAACGACAAAACTGAAGCCATCCCACTTGAGGCACCCCTGTTGGCCACAGTGATGCTGGGATAAATCGAAGGCTTCGGGATGAGGGGAAGACCAAATATGAGCTCGACTCAGGCTCTGAGAACTGTGGGCACGAGGGTACAGGTGCTGAGCAGGGATGCTGGGAATAGGACATCTGGGACAGCTCTCATTCTCAGGGTCCCAGGAGTCGGAGCCCACTCAGCAGCATGTGACACACACAAAGAACTTCTGCTGGTTGAAGTAGTAACAGTCTCCATACGTTAAGCATTTCCACATGCATTACCCCCGTTACTCCGCATCCGGCCCTTTGAGGAAGGTCCTGTTGTTTCCACGGATAGATGTGAGCCCCGAGGAGCGGAGAGGCTGCCTCGCTGTGGGTGTCTGTGTATGAGTAGGTCCAGGAGGACAGCCACAGGAAGGAGTCTGGTCATACAGCCAGAGGACGGGTGGGAGAGTTCTGCTTTTTAAAGTGTTTACTGTACTGTTGATGGGGGCACTAAAGAGTTAAAGATTTTAGCCTTAGTTGATAGGCTTCAGCGACTAATGCATGTGGAAAGCTGTTATTTCAGGAATTGGAATGCGTGACCACGTGACTCCAGGAGGCCAACAAGCAACACAGCCTTTGTGCCCCAGGGGGTCTGCAGGCCTTGGAGATGGTCTGCAATCTGAGCCGTTGTGTTCCAGGAAGGAAACATCCATGATGCAGATAAAGAATTATTGATCAACAGATAAAGTACTAGGAAAATGCTGCCAGACTGCAATTCTTTTCCAATGAACCTTCCCAAACCCCTTGCCTACCCTTTCTTCTTCTTTTTTTTTTACTCTTTATTTTTTTTAAAGATTTTATTTATTTATCTTTAGAGGGGAAGGGAAGGAGAGAGGGAGAGAAATATCAATGTATGGTTGCCTCTCGTGTGTCCCCTGCTGGGAACTGGCCTGCAACCCAGGCATGTGCCCTGACTGGGAATCGAACCGCTATTGTTTGGTTCGCAGGCCCGCGCTCAATCCACTGAGCTGCACCAGCCAGGGCTACCCTTTCTTCTTATGAAAAGGTTGTCTTGAGATGAGATGTTAAGACATTTTTTGAGGGTACATAACCTCCCGTCTTCCCAGGTTGCTGTTCATCTGGATAAAGCACCCGTAAAGATTTGATCCTTCGCTCTACTTACTGGTTCTGGTAGTGATAGGCAGCATGAATGCCAACCTTTCTGGTTTCACTGTGATCATTCCCCATTATATTAATACCTAATTGTGGATATCCACATCAAACATTTAGCACATTTGGTCTTGTTCTCAAGTGTCACGGGAGCCCTCTAATGGACATTTGCTGCATTACAGACTTTCAGCTTCTTTCCATTCATTCAAAACATTCTGGACAGCCCAGGCAAGACTTCCCACCCCACAACGAAAAGTGGTGCTTCTCAGGCCCAGCAGCCATACCAAGGGAAGTTGTGCCACCTGTGGGGTCCTCAGCCTGACATATTTTTGTTTTGACAAGCAAAAGTTATGGGGAAGGTGGCATAAGAACAATAAAGAACCCAAATTATTTCATTTTCAGAAAAGCAAAACATGCCCTGGCTGGTGTGGCTTAGTGGATTGAGCACCGGGCTGTGAACCAAAGGGTTACCGGTTTGATTCCCAGTCAGGGCACATGCCTGGGTTGTGGGCCAGGTCCCCAGTAGCGGGGGCACAAGAGGCAACCACACACTACGGTTTCTCTCCCTCTCTTTTTCCTCCCATCCCCTCTTTCTAAAAATAAATAAAAATTTTAAAATAAAAAGCAAAACATAAAATTTCTGAGTGCCTACTGTGTCCCAAACACCCACCTAGACCTTGGTAGCATAATTAAACAAGACAGGTATGGTCCCTGAGTTGCTGGAGCAAGACTGGAAGCAGGAAAAAGCTGGCCTGTTTGGGAACTCAGGAAGACAGAGTGGCATGCTAAAAGGTTGGAGAGCCAGAAGGGGCCAGATGATACAGAACCTTCAGAACCAAGAAGAGATTTTACTTTACGGGGTCTTTGTTGGAAAATAACGGGGCCTGATTTTACATTTTACTTTAAAAAAAAAAGAGAGATTTTATTTATTTAGAGGGGAAGGGAAGGAGAGAGGGAGAGAAATATCAATGTATGGTTGCCTCTTGTGTTTCCTCCGCCGGGAACTGGCCTGCAACCCAGGCATGTGCCCTGACTGGGAATTGAACCGTGGTTGTTTGGTTCTCAGGCCCACGCTCAGTCCAGTGAGCTACACCAGCCCGGGCTGATTTTACATTTTAAAATCACTGTGGTTGCTCTGTGTGTGGAGGATGGGTTACTGGGAGGGAAACAAGAGTGCAGGAGGGGAGGAAGACCAAGGAAGAGATCCGTGTGGTAGTCCAGGAGTGAGATGATGGGGGTCCACACTAAGGTGCCATGGGGTGTAAAGTTATGGTAGATTTTACACATCAATGTTTTACTCCAACTTCTGAAAAATTTTCCTATTACTCGTAGGGCAGTCAGGTTGTTTACTACATTTGGGGCCACATTTTAATACATATTACATGTAATTTACAAAAGAAAATACTTTCCTGATTTGTCCCATGTTTGCTCTGCAGTGACACAGCAGTTAGTTAAAAGGCAGTAATCTCATTTTGGGTGAAAGGTTAGTCACAAACTTTTAGGTCCTCTTTTAGGTCTTACCTGTGAAGGTAAGGGAAGTCCATCTTTCAAAGGACTTCAGTGTGTCCCGTGGCTGCTGGGAGCCACTGCTGGGTCCGTCTTGTGGACACAGTGGCCCTGGGGCCAGTCAACACAAGCCCAACCCACACGGGACCTGTCCTTTACACCAGGCCCCGTCCTCCCGGCTTCCCTGGCCCAGCTTCCCAAAGTCAGCGTGGTGTTAATTCTTGGCTGGGCTGCGACCAGTTCCAGCTCGGCCTGTTGGCTCATTCCTCTTTCTCTCCTCTCGGCCTCCCTGGCTGCCTGCCTGCCTTTTGGCCCAGCCTGTAAGGGTTGGAATGCTCCTGCTGCTCACCTCTCTTTCCTTCCTTTCGTTGGTGTTTTCTCATACCTGTTCCCCGCTTTTGATTGTAGCCTCCCGGCCTCCTGGGACTCTGGCAGTTCTCTCCCCAACTTGTCCCTTGAAGCCACTTCTGAGTGGCAGCTGGGCACAGAACACACTTCACAACCTCCCACAGGTCTAATTCCTGGTCAGAGTCATCTTGGGTTTGCGAGGCTGCAGAGCAGAAAAAGCATCGGCTCTGGGGTGAGACCGGGGTGCACACCAGTCCTGCCGTTAATTTGTCTCCAGAACTGACCGTGGCCTGTGGCGAGGATTCACGGTGACGTCTTCTGTAAAGTGCTGGCCCAGAGTGGATGACTGATTCATCCTTGCTTCTATTATGTGTTAATATTCTATTAAATACTGAGGCAGATCCTGATCTGGAACAGGTCTCGAGAAAGGAGACCTCGGTGATCCTGAACTGGCGGCTTTGTCACAGGTAACAGTTCAGGAACGTATCTTACACTTTTACTTAGAGTCCTAATTCAGACATCCGTCAAGGTCCTGGGTTTCAGGTATTTTCAGCCTAACAATTTTAAATCCTGAAAGAAGAGATAACCAAACTGCATCATATAGAGTAATAATGGTTAAAGAAAATCTTTGCAAAGGTTCCGAGACTGTGTTCTCATGTGTACTTTATTGGGAAGTAGACAAGCTGTGTTCTGGTATTTTCTTACCATCTTTCTTCACTTCACAGGCCTGTCTTTCCAGTCAGCAGTAAATAACTCTGTATTTGAGTCTTTCATATGTAACTGTTTCGGAAGTGTGAGAGTGTTGCAAAGGTCTGGAAGTTGTAGCTCCGCAGTGAAAGAATTGGAAACTTGGGTTTGGATCCCTTCGTCTTGTTTCTGTGGTGTGGGCACAGTGAAGCGTGGCCCTCTCGTCCGTCCGTGGGAAGCAGACAGACCCGAGCGGCCTGTGGGCGGCATAGGAAAGAAAGGTCTAGGAGGACGCAGACCAAACTGAGTGGTTATTCCTGCGGAGGGCGGTGGGGAGGGGCGAGGATGAGAGGAGCTGGGAGGAAGACTTGCATGTATCACTGTATACATTGTTCTAGGATTTGAATTTGTTAAAAAAATGTATTCATGGGTTACTTCTGTAATTTAGAATTTTTTGTAATTCAGAAAAATCAATCACTTTAATATCCTCTTCTTGTGAAATCTCCTTTGGCTGAAGTAGGTTGAACTGATTTGTGTTGCCCAGTTTTTGTTCTGTTTTACATTTCCCTGAAGATATCTTGGGATAAGCATATATGCTTTACCAACATAAGCTATTTCCAAAATAGTATCCAAATTCTTAGCACCTCCCCATCCTGCATGAGGCCCCTCTTTGCAGCTGGGCTGTGGCCCAGGGACCATTTGCTCCCTCAGGCAGAAATGGTGGTGCTCGGCCGTGGAGCAAGCTGAACAGACTCCCTGTGAAGCACTTCGAAAGGGCCGTGGCCTCTTGTGCTTTAGAAGAAACCAGCCACTTGGCTGTGGCCTGAACACCTCCCTTTAGTTTGTGACAGACCGACAGATCTCTGCTGCCCACTGGTTTCTGCCCTGGGTTTCTAGCTGGGGACTCTAAAAGTCTGGAAACTTTGTATCACATCAATTCATAGGAAAAACACTAGAATCTAACCCTGGCCACTTTCGTGTCTGCCTTTGCAAATGCCTTCTGCTTATTCAGGTGCAGCTCATTTTTCCTCTTGAACTGTACTTAGGTTCCTGAGCAAAAGTTAAACTGACAGTTCTCCAAGAGTGCTCTTTGTGGTAGAAATGAGAATGGTAATAGCAAACAAACAAAAAATTTTTTTTTGTTAAGTACATAACCTAAATCAAGCCAGGGGGTTATTCTTCTCGAGCCTGTAATATTATGACAGGATATATTTCCTTGGGTGGTTTTAAGAAAACAAAAGCAAGAAACACATCTCAACTGTCAGTGCCTTATTAAATGTCAGTGCCAAAACCCAGAAGAAAATAGAGACCTTTGAACCCTTATTTAAATCTAACCAGAGCTGCTGTGTTTGAGGAAAACAGACCAAACAAACAGAACAAAAACAAAAATATTGCATGTAATACTAAATTTATTCATATTTCAAATTCTGGAGCCCAGAATCTACAGATCAGTATTCGATATATGGATCAATATTTATTCTGGGAAGTGATGTGGAAGTCACAAACTTCCTGTAAGAACAGTTTGCAAAATCTTGGCCTGTGCTCCTTGTGGCTCAAATATCCCTGCGTATGCGGAACAGGTCTGTCCTCAGCAGCCTGGCCTGCTGACCCCCTAACTGAGCTGCATTTTGGATGGTGACACCTGCTGGGGGAGAGCATCACTCTCACTACTGGAGCTGCAGGGGAGGAAGAAACAGCTAGTTGGAGAAAGGCTAAAGAGTAGATGTGTGAATTTCTGTGAACTCAAACCTTAAAGAAAAACCAAGAAAGTTTACTTTGAAATAACAATGAACATTTTTAATTTGACAATTGTTATTAAAATTTAACAAATTTAAATAACTGATAATTGTCAAATAATTGAAAAATACTATAAATTAATATAGTATGAATTGAGAATAGGAGAATTTGCAGTCAGGTAAAGTATTAAGAAATACGCCCAAAATATATAGTAATACATTTTGAACCCTGAAGTGAATGATTTCTCACAGAACTGACCAAAAAACTGATGTTCCTTAAAGATTTTTAAAACACGAAATATCTGACTATTTAGTCAGGGGCACGGACCTGTTTTCTCTTAGATTATCAGGTTGGCAACAGATATATTTTTGCATGCCGCAGGATTTTAGTAATTAGTTCACGTGTGTCGTGAGATGGAGCGGTTGAAGTTGCCTCCGCCGTGGAGATACTGAGGAGGTGCTTGGGGAACTCCGAGGGGACGACTGCAGAGGTTGGTACATGTGTACAATCAAGGGGAGCTGGGCCGGGAAGCAACAAACCCGTAACTGCCTCCAAGTCCTAAACGTGTTGCTCGGTCATTGTAAGATGCACTGTTCTGAATGTAGAGTTGACATTGCGGTGTCTGTCCTAGGTCCTCTCCTTCTTCTTCATCGGCCTGATGTCCATGATGATTCCCCTGTGTAATGTCTTTGGGGCCCTCATCGCTGTCTGCCTCGTCATGGGCATCTTCGATGGATGCTTCATTTCAATTATGGCCCCCATTGCCTTCGAGTTAGTCGGCGCCCAGGACGTTTCCCAAGCGATTGGCTTTCTGCTTGGATTCATGTCTGTGCCCATGACTGTGGGCCCACCCATTGCAGGTGAATGTAATTATTCTCCAGTAATTACATTAATTCATAGCGCTATTACTACAGGTCCTAAGTCTCACTTGTATATAAAATATGTTAGTCACTGGTCTTTTGTTTTTGTGTGCCGCAAAAAGCCAAATGCAACATGTCACATAGTGCACGGTTCCACTGATGTGAAATACCCGGAAGAGGTGAGTCCGTGGAGGCAGAGGGTAGATCTGTGGCTGCCAGGGGCTGGAGGCAGCGGGGACAACCGAGTAGCTGGAGTGGAGGTGAACGCATTTGGAACTGGACAGAGATGGTGGGTGCACAACGTTGTGATCGTAGTAAATGCCACTGAAATGGTTAATTTTATGTACGTGAAATT
Organism: Carollia perspicillata; assembly: GCA_004027735.1. NCBI lineage: Eukaryota > Metazoa > Chordata > Mammalia > Chiroptera > Phyllostomidae > Carollia > Carollia perspicillata. The sequence goes on along the minus strand of PVKM010007190.1, from coordinate 6,913 downwards.
CACCTTCAGACATCTTCTGAGTGGTGGTACAAAGATGTCTCCTGTCCAGTATTACTTGGGTGCCAGTGTGACTTAGGATGATAAGAAGATCTGATAAAAATTTAAATGTATGTACTATCATCTGTGTCGGCATGAGAAGGGCTCAGTTACACTCCAGCCCAACCCATCCTCACGCACGGAACCACACACATGTAGGGGCTCTGCCAGTTGGGAGTCAGTCAGGAGTCCAGCAGGTGGCGTCACCACGGCACAGACCCAACAGGACTCCAGTTCTCCAGGCACAGTCTCTGAAGGAGACCCTGCAGCTAGTCACACTATTTTTACACCTGACAAGCTAGCTTCTTAGGGTTTCCAAGTCCATTGTAGACAACAAGCAGCACTTTAGTAGCAATGGCGTTTGCAACTAGAAGTAGCTGATAACAGACCCCGATAAAGGAGGCAACAGGAAACTTCCGAGGCAGGCAGAGCAATACAGAAACCAGCGACACCAGGAGGTTCTGGGGGATCACAGTGTTCCAGCCAGACAAAATAATTAGCGTTTGCACGTATGAAAGGCTCTCCTTCGGAAGAATCCTCATTCGGAAGATGGGAGAATCGCACACTTAGACATGCCGTATCTTCTAGGTTTCCGCCCAGAGTGCACGCACCCTCTCTAAACCCTCTGGCTGGTGCCCAACTGGCCAGACCCTCGGCAGGGTCGGGTGTTCACTGCGCTGTGTTCCCTGGACATTTCCGATAACCGAGGTTGTAAAGGGAAAGTTTAATACGTTTGAAAATACTAAGATAACTAATTAAAATTTGGATTGGGTTAGAATTAAACATAAAGAGTATGCTAAATAACAGTTTTCAGAAGCAGAATTCAAGGATCTATTAGAATGCCCCAGACAGGTTCTCATGTGTTCCTCTCGTGAGGATAAACCTGAGTCATCTTTCAAAAATGTATTTAATCACCCTTTTCTTCCTAACTTAGATTTATAAATTTTTCATGATTTTAAATTATAATTTTAAATAGTTTCATGTTATTTCATAGACAGACCCAAGGAAGGTTCGCAATGCTGGCACTTGGAGGTGTGCATGAGTATTTCCAGCCTGGTGGCAGCTTTTCCGACACCGTGTGGCAGGCTGGCCCGGACGACCTCCGAAGGGCTTTGAGAAAGCCAAAGCTTGGTTGCAAATATTTTTTCCATGTAATAATATCTTGTAGTCTGTGACAAGATTAAAGATACGAGATCTTTTCCTCCTTCATATCAGAAAAGGTTCATATTTCAGACACATTTCCTGCAAAGTGTTTAGTAGTATGAGACGTTTGACCTAGTTCTACTGAGATGAAGTTACTAGGTGGGGACGAGGCAGGCCATCAGTGGGACTGAGCTGAGACCCCTAAGGGTCGCAATTGTTCTCTCCTGGTGACAGTTTTTTCCCTTCCCAGGGTTACTTCGGGACAAGCTGGGTTCCTATGACGTGTCATTCTACCTCGCCGGAATCCCCCCCTTGATTGGAGGAGCCCTCCTTTGTTTTATCCCGTGGATCCACAGTAAGAAGCAAAGAGAGATCAGCAGAACCACTGGAGGAGAAAAGACAGAGAAAATGCTGGAGAACCAGAACTCTCTGCTGTCGAGTTCATCAGGAATCTTAAAAAAAGAATCTGATTCTGTTATTTAATGCCTTACATACCTCTACCAGACTGGACTTGCTTGCAGAAGTTTAAGCAAGTTTTCCTTTTATATGAATTGCAAATTTCTTATTTTTTTAATCACACCCTAAGAATAGCACAATAATGGGAAATAGAACCATTGTTACTGTAAGAACCATTTTCTGCCACTGAATAGCTGTCTGATATTTCCATGGGTCTGAGGGCAGAGACTCTGGTACCTGAAAACACGTCTGGAAGTCAAATCGTATGAGAATTTGCATCTATTTCAGTAAAAAGCAGCTTTGGAAACTGAATGCTATTTAGCATCTACAAATATTTAAAAATACCTCAAGCTATACTGAAAAGATTGCAATTTGCTTAGGACTGGAAATATTATTGTTTGTTGTCTCACATGCTGTTTTTAGTTCTGGTATCTATATTTTAATTTCTTCTCCTATTTGGAGAGTTTTTTACAAAATTTAAGCCTCGATTCTAGGCAATGTGAGATACACCTAAACCTCAAGTCTGTGTTGAAGTCACCTGCCTGTTGAACAGGCACCCGCCCTGGGGTCAGGATCCTCCTGGAGCAGATGCTAAGTGTTTCCATGATCAGCATGTGAGATGGAGAGGATCCTGTTCACACGGGCAAAGCAGCTCAAAAACCAGGTATTTCTTCCATTTTTCCCTTTGGGTTTGCAGTGTGTGTTACTCAAGAAGCCAGAAACACCCCAAATTTCTGAATTTGTTTAAATTGTAACAATAAAGTAAAATAGAATGAATGAAAGACCCTGGCAATTTTAATGTAGAGTTTTTTCTCACTTCTGAATTTGTTAGTGCTAGGACCTGATTATTTAAAAAAAAATCTCACTGAGCGTGTCGTCAAGTTGCAGCCTCAGGCGCAGTGGGGAAAAATCTTTGTGTTTGTGAGGAGATTCTCTATTTCTCATGACACAGTTGCTCACATTGGTTTATGAAAACAATGGGTCTTGAAAGTTGGAAGGCATTTGTAAAGGAGAAACAACTGCTGTATTTCCAGGGCTTTCTGGCAGAAATTTGCATTCCTGTGTATTTTTCCCAGAGTACACACAGACAGTTGTAAGAAAGCTATTAGAGTTTTAAGGACCTAAAATTAAAACCCAAGTCATGTCATGGCCTGTACTCATCTACCAAAAAAAAGGGGACACGTTCCCAGTCCCTGGAATTATACTTCAGTGCATTTTTGTTTCTTACTTAGGTCTTTAAAAGTTAATGATATGCAAATATATTTAAATCCTAAATATAGATATGTATTAGATTTTCCTCAAAGGTAGCTTTTTCACCTGGGAAGAATGCTGCCCTTTTCGAAAGCACCTCCAGGATCCACCTGTTTCTAAATTCCCGGTAAGGAGGAAAACTCCGTTGTCTCCCTACTTCACTCTTCAGCTGCTGTTGTTTCTGAAAGGCAAAGCGTTCTCCCTTCCGCTCTGTGTCTCTAGCTGAGGAGGGTGCCCGGAAAGCAGATGGGCTTGTCGTAGGCAGGGACTGGAGAGGCGGCACACCGGGGGCTGGGGGAGTGCGGCTGTCACTGAAGCAGCTGGGAAGCCCAGGACTTTCCTTTCACGATCAGCTTTCTTATCTGCAGTCTTGAGAGTTCAAAGTATATAAACATTGAATTTGGAATGATTTTTAGTAGGATTTTAAATAATTTTGATTGTGAAAACACTCAGCAACTTACTACTTCCAATATTTCCATATTTCATATTTAGGGAACTTAGGTAATTTGTTTTTGGGGAGGTTCTGTTGCAGACAAACAAAAAACCCACAGATCTACATTTGATCACACTGCCCTCGTATATTCTTATTTTAAACTTTTAGAAAATGACTTAGAAATGATGTGATACATTATCAGGTTTTTCATTTATTCACGCCTAGTTATAAAAACATCATTTCCTCATTTTCAGTGCTTTTGAGATAAGTAAGAACATATAAAAAAAGACCAATCTTAAAACCTGCCTGAGAATCCTAGGGCTTGCCCACATGCAATGTTACAGAAAGAATAATTCTAAGTAGAATATTTACTCAGTAAAGACTTCCGAAGTACTTTCCTCTCCAAATTTGGCTGATTTTAGGGGGGAGAGGTAACCATCTGAAACTTGAAGATTTGATCTTACTTTGTTAGTTTTCATAATAGAAAAGTCACTTACGTAAGTTTTTATCATGAAAATTAGATCTCAGACTATTGCACACATAATATCACATAACTGTAGTTTCAGTCCAGTGGAATGAGTCAACCAGGATTTACAACGCCATGAAAGCTCTATTATGATAGACTCTTACGGACAGTACTGTGCTGTAATAATATAAAGTTAAAAAGAAAAAGTATAAAAGTAAAATGCTAAATTCCATAAAATGCATATTTAGTAATATGTTGTTTGGTCCAAAAATTTCTGAAAGTCTACAAAGTTCTAAAAGTTCTACAAACTAAGAAAATGAAAAATACTAATATCCATAAAGATTCATATTTCAGACACAGAAATATTAATCTTTCCATCAAAGTAAATTATTTCTAATTCTGAACAGAGTTTTAGATGGGCCTATTTTTTTTTTAAGTTATATTCAGACACTTTCGAGAGGAAAATAATAGAGTCAGAACTCTGTTTTCTGGCTCATCATCCTATTTCTGATAGGACTCCGTAAATTCTCACATTCACGTTTCTTGCATTTGAGGCCAACAGTAGCATAAAAAGGGGAACAATTAGTGTTCTTTGCAGAAATGCTGGATCAGATGCACAAGTAGCTGATGCCCAAGGATATTCCAGAATAGGTTTGGTTAAATTTTATTGCAGTGGATATTGTTGGGATCCATCCATTTCAGGTTATTGATACTTTATTCAAAGTTTATAAATCACTTTGATTGCAGTTGCAATGCTCAGCCTATAGCCCCACTACAAGACTTGTGAATTGCACTGAAAACTGCCTAGTGATTGCATCAAGTTTCCAATTCTGTTCATTTGTGTTTCATGATTCATATATTATCTGTCTGTGGATGATCCCAGGGGCTCTTCCCAAGTGTGGAGAAACCTTTAATGCTATTAGCTTCAACTTTTCACACTTTTAAAGTAAATATACACTTAATTTTAAAGAAAAGATGTCTTCTTTCATATTATCTTCATCCTTATTCTTTTTCCCTTTACTTCCCCATATCCTTCAAAAATCTGCTTTCAACTGAGAGTGCTAACAGTATACATTGAAAGTTTTAAAAATTATGTGATTAAAATTTGGGGGGGTATTAAGTTTCATATAAATGGTCTCCTTTGTGCTAACTTAAAAAACTTTATTTAAATGTTTAAGGTTAATGCTTTCAGAGAAAAGACTATCAAGTTCTTAGCATATATATTTTTGGAGGGCGTAATTTTTTACTTTGATTGTCCTATTCCTTTAAAGTTTTGCTAAATCTTAGTCCTGAGAGCACACCATGGAGGATGCCTTGGAATGTAGGGAGCCCCTTGGATGCAGTTCCCAGTGAACTTGCCTTATAGGCTGGCCCGTACTTGGTGAGTTTGGAGGTACAATACGAAGGGAAAGGGATAAGCTAATTAGCTCCAATTTTTAATATGTAAATGACTTAAATAAGTATTTAAAACCTTTCAGAAATTTCTGACACTGAAAACTTTATTGTTGCTGGCATAAACATTAAGGAGCAATTTCTGTATTAGATTAAAGATTGTCGCTTTTTTCCAATATGCAAAAAGTAGGGGGAAAAGAACTTTATTTCTTTTTACATCTGTAGTGATTTTTCATTTGAAAGACAAGTGGTGTCTTGGCTAACAGAAAAATGCACCATTCATATAGTTCAGTTAACTCTTTAAAAAGCTCAAACCTTTTGCTTTGTTCCTAAAACAAAAGAATAATTTGCCATTCATAACGGCGATGCGGCAGTGTGGAGTAAGAGCATACCATAGGAGGAAGGCTTGTTTCTTTACTGACCATCATTAATTCTGCTCATGTTACACTCACCGATTATTTTGTTGTTGATGATTTGGTAAAAGGAAAGTAAGGCCATCTAGAGTCGGAGAATGAATGGTTCAGGGGCCAGGGATCGATCTCAAGGCGGACAGCAACAACACGCAGCTCCTGGACTCACCATTATTTCATAGCCATGGCCACGTTCATCATGTCAGTTGCTGGCGGAGACTAATGCTTTGGTTTATAAATACTCGAGAGAGTGAAAGGTTACAGTGCTCAAGAATAAAGGGCCAGATGCCCACAGCTAAATGTGAGGCCTGAATACAGCTCAGAACCACAGCTGCTGAAGTGTCATAAATGTGGACTTAACAGATGGCTCCTTCTAAGACGATGAAGACCACGGAGCAATATTGCTGCATCTTTGAATCACTCAAAGAAACCTTGAAATCTGGGACATAGTAGTTTACTTGGCTAGTTCTTTGTTAAATTAGTCAGTTTTTAAGAAGTGAACATTAGTCATTTTGACCCCTACACATTCACAGAAATCCCCCGTGGTATTATTTTCTCACAGATGTAAGGCTGCCCTGTTTATGACACAGAAGAGTTTAATTTTTTACTGCGATGTTGGAAAGATACTGGGAATTAGATTAAACCTTCGTGACTACTTGACTGTGACAGCGCACCGCCCTCAGCTTTCAGTGTGCGCCTAAAAGCCTTGCCGAATCGGGAGCTGCCAGCAATTCCGGGATGACGAGGCAGGGGGAGCAAGTAGTTAAGGGGGTCAAAACGGTAGAATTTCTGAAGTGCTTTGTTCTGACAAATGGATGCAAAAGGCACAGAAAACGAGCATTAACTAATGTAGCCCGTGGATAATCGAACAAAGGAAAGATCTATGTATAATGAGGAACACTTACGAAAATGCTTTACCAGTGGCTTTTCCAATTATACGGGCAGCTTGACGATGGGGTTTTGTTCTCATTTGTGTTTTCGTTGGCAGGATGGTGGGTGACCGCTGACAACAGATTATATGCTTGTGCCTTAACTCAATAGCTTACACGTTGAACTTCTATAAAAGGCTCCCTTTTCCTAGTGATAACAATTTTTTGCCTCAGTGGAGTTTTTGAAAGTGCTGTTGTTGACTGTATCTATAGTGTAGAGGTTAGCCCACAAGTTCCCAATTTAATTAAAGATGTTTCCAGCCTTTCCACATTAGTTCTGTAAGAAGAACATTTTGGAGTTGAACGTCACTGAGCACGTAAGTGGGAGGAACTGTTTGTATAAAATAACATTAAGAGATACAGGAACAAGTATAAAGGACACATGGACAAAAACTAA
>PVKM010007189.1:30020-42213 GCA_004027735.1 Carollia perspicillata | reverse complement strand
AATTTTTAGAGGGCTTTTGTCCCTATAATTTTAATCTCTAAATTCCCTCTATTTTTTTCCATTGTTCCATCTGTCACTTTTCCTCTGCCATATACACCCTTATGAATACACACGCATGGTAAGGATGGGACTTTTGTTATCATTGTACATAGGCAAGAATAATTCACTATGATTATACCAATATGGGCAAAACAAGTCTAGCATAGCTGAGATAAAAAGAGTATTTAATGAGAAAAACACCATTAACATGTCTGTAGATCAAACAATGACAATCCCTTTACTATGTGATAAAATGTTCAGAGAGAATAAACATATAGGATTATACATTTAAGAGGAAAAATATGTGTTCCAGCTATACCTGGTAGAATGTGAAATAAAAAGTAATGTGGACGTGAGAGCGAGCGAGAGAGAGAGCGCTTCAACGGCTTCTGTTCTATAAACAGTAAACCTAGGAACATTTGAACATTTAGTGACATCTGGACAAAAGGAGTAAGCCGGAAAAAGAATGTCTTTTGTGACACATTTTTGAGATGGATCCAAGGAGCAACTTTTAGGGACAAAGAGCAAATGAACATTTTATGTTGGACAGAGTATTTTATTCTTCCTTTCCCAGGCCTGCAACTTAATCACTGCATCCCCCTGTAATTGCTGGTGCTTAACTCTCAGAAACACTCCTCCAGTTGAATGACACGGCTCATATGGAAGCTTCTCCTTGACATTTCTACTACCAGCTTTGTTGCTTTTAGTGAGAGTCCTAGTAAACATTAACTGTCGTTGATGAGTAATGGTAAGAACTGAAAATGCCATTTCTAATATCTTCTGTAGTAAATAATGAAAGAGCCAAAAGTGTTTCCTTCAATTTATCCCAAGTAAGTCCAAGAATCTCCTTTCCAGCCTTTGCTTATTGATTTCATTGTGATAAAAACCAAACCGAAGTAAACATGGAACACACTGTGAAAACAGAAAGTTCTGCACTGGCTGGTGTAGCTCAGTGGATTGAGCTACAACAACCAAACAACCTGAGAACCAAACAACCAAACAGCCTGAGAACCAAACAACCAAAGTTTGATTCCCAGTCAGGGCACATGCGTGGATTGCAGGCCAGTTCCCAGCAGGCGATGCACAAGAGGCAACTATACATTGATATTTCACTCCCTCTCTCCTTCTCTTCCCCTATAAAGATTTTTTTTAATCTTAGAAAAAAACACAACACCAGAAAGTTCCTCGGGCCCGGACCAGGTGTTAAGCTGCCAAATGAGACCAGGAGAGAATGAAGAGTTCTCCCTAGATCGAGATTGAACTCATGGTGATTTGACATTTTAAATCACCAGCATGGGAGCCTATACGCCCCCTTCCTGCATTGCCTCCTCACCAGTGCTCCTCTGCCTTGATCAGAATCCTTGAATGGTGAGCATTACTGCCACAGACTCCCTCTCCTCAGGTCAACCCTCCACTCTGCTGTCACGGATGTCTCAAACGTACATTGGATCATGTCATCTGTTGGCATCCTTCTGAAGCTTTCTCTCGAATGGGCCATGCAAGGCCTGTGAAGATTTGGCCCTGCCTCAGCGCTCACCATTGTCCCTCTTGCTGCCCTGACAACAGTAACAACAGTACATAGTCATGTATGACTGTGTACAGTCCCCCTGACCTGTGAAGCTCTCTTTAGCTTTTTATGGCTCTCCTGAATGTTCTTGCCTTCCCGCTTTGTTCCCAGGCTGTCTCACTCAACCTTTCAATATCAGTCCATTCGTCAGCTCTTTAGAAAAGCCTCCTTACCCCTCCTTATGTGTCCACAGCCCTGTGTGCTTCCTCCCGCATCGATTCTACCCCACTGTATTGTCAGGGCGGTTCCTGTGCTTCCACTGAGGCAGGGAGTTCTGTGAGGACCATTTGCTATGCCTTTTCTGTCATTCTATCAACATTCTCCGGACAAGGCCATTAACTGGGAAGTATCGATTATGTGTTTGTTCAAATAAGATCTGTTCTAAATTGCTTAAAAGTAATTCACATATTTTATAAATACTCTCCCCTCCCCCTGCCATTCCTCTTTAAAACAACCTCTTTTCTGTACCTAATTCAAAACAAAAGTTTTTTTTTTTTTTTAAATAAAACCATCCAGGAAGAATATATTCTCCCTATTTCTACAGGTCACAAGACTAAGAGCAAATTGCTGTTTAGGTGACTTTGTGCATTTTTCTCATACACAGCAGATACCTCTGAGCTCAATAGCAGAACCTTTCTGATCAATTCATTTCTGTGTTACTTTCGATTATATTGATTAGCGCAAACCACGCTCCACAGATGGTGATCAGAAAATTTGGTACTTGTGGGTCTCTGATGAAGAACAGACTAAACTCTTCAGTATATAATCTAAGTTACATTGAGAATGTTTTGGAAAATTGTTCTGTAGCTGAGTCTGCAGTTACAGTCTGTAACCTAGAGAAGAAATCACACACCCGAAAATCATGTTCCAGGAAGTATTATTGATGGTGATGAAAATATGCTCAGAGAGAGCAATCAATCAGGGGCTCTGTGACCCAGTTCATGAACTGCAATCCATGTTAGGTTTTCGTAGTAAATGTTCTTCAATGTGTTCACCATCTTTTCCCATTCTCCAGGATACATACACATACACACATATACACACACTCCAGCCACATTTATGAAGCAACTAACCCAGACAGGAGAGATGGACACAGTGAGAATAGAGGCCTTATTCTAGTAAAAGCCCAGCAACTTGCACACAAAATGACACAAGGCAAAACAATTGTTGCTGCTTTATTGGGTGAGTCTGCTATTAATTGAAAGGAAAGCACAGTTGGTGATTTGAACACAAGATATTACTGTAATTAGAAAAGTTGCTTCATTGGTAAGGAAATAAAGTTGTCATTTTTGGCAATGAGTTATGGTTGACAGGTGAAGAAGCTATACTCTCATGTTCAGTTAAGAAAAAAATAAGGATTCATCTTTATTATTCTATATGTCCTCTCTTGTTAAGTTCTCCTTAGGTTTTAGGTTGCTTAAAGACAGACATCAAAGTACAATATCTATAGCGGTTGCTCTGACATTGGTCAATATGCTGTCCCCATGTAAGTGGCTTTGTCTAAAGACTGGGACTTTTTTTTTCTTTTTTATACATGTTCCTGAAAACTGTTCTTCCTTCCCCCCCCATTTCTTATAGTAAAACAAATGTATGAACCTGGATCAAACATTGTTTTATTTAAAGCACAATTTCTTTTGGAGCAAATCTATATCAAAGGAATTTCTCTGCAGTGTTGAAAAGGATGCACTTCAGGGCTGTCTGATCTTCTCTTGACGTAGTACATCATGGGGAGCGTTTGGTGAACTGGGCCCACAGCAGCCGCGGGAGTGGAAAAGAACAGTGGGCCAGGGCTGGCCTGGAGACTGGGGTGTGGGGAGCCGCCAAAAGCTGCAGTTTGAGGTACCTCCTATGTTCTGGGCACCAGGAGACAGGGACTGTCTCATGCTTCATTTCATTTCACTAACCCTCACCAGAAGCTTGCAATAGAAAGTGTACTGTTCTCTGTTATATGAGAAGCAAGCGTCTCCTGGAGATTTAGAGATTTGTTGACAAAGGCCATGCGTGGCAAGAGGCAGGGTTCACATCCAGGTACTACGAAGCAGCACTTTCTAACATCCTACAGTGCATGGTGTAAACCACAGCAGACTCAGTCACTGTCCTGGGGTTTTCTTCAGCTCTGACACTTCCCATAAGGCATGGGGCATGTCTCTTATCCTCTCAGGGTTTGTTTCCTTAGCCGTCAATACAGTTAAGGTTGCCTTCTCTGCATTCACTGTTGATGGGCGTGACAACCCGACAAAACATTTCATGTCAGAAGTCACTTTGAAAATCACAACCCATCAAATGGAATATAAAGGGTTGTACACACAGCTCTGGGCCCACGCCTGAAGGATGGGATACCAAGAAAGTGTGAAGCAATTTTCGAGACACTGTTTCTGTGGTCCGTGAACTTACCATCATGATCGCATGAAGATTTCTTTGCTGTGATGGTTGATTAATTATAGTTGCTGGTTTTCAGTGTATGGCTTATCTTATACACAATTAATTATTCCATAAATCAAATAAGCACGTTGTTGGCAAATGACATCTACAGTCTTTGAGCTGACAGTAAAATATATTATGCTCCATAAATACCTCAGAACAACTTTTATTTTCTAGACATTTTGGTGCTGGCATGCAGGAACAGATTGTTACGGAGGAAAAACACTTGTGCTTGCTGGTGATGCCAATGTATCCCGTCCTCTCAGCAGGCCAGTGGGCATCTCTGACAGTTCTGACCTCAGATCAGCAGGCTTATTTGACAACTTAAGGCAAAAGTAGGATAATTGATAATTAATTAAAATAATTTTGTCAGTACTAGCTAATTTACTATATCCTGAGAACACTGGTCCCTGAATACTGTAGTACTTTACTGATCTTAAGTGACCTGATTCCTTCTACTAACAGCACCTAGATTGTGCCTGGCACATAGTAGGTACTCAACAAATGTCCAACTCAGGCTCCAATCATAAAACCATTCACCTTCAGTTTCTTCATCCTTGTGGACTGATTGCTTCTCCTTTCGCAACTTCGCCTGAACTGTGTGCAGACCCTGATGCATCATCTGTCTGGATTGAGCCTCAGCCAAGGGTCTTGGTTTCCTATAGACTTCCTGTAAGCTCACCACCGACAACTTGCCGTTTTGCCTGTGTTCTGGCTCTCTACTGCTTCTACCCTCCTTTGGGAGCACTGGTTACCTTGGCAGAAGGATGACCCCTTGTGTAGTAACCGTGGTTGGTTGAGGTTGATGGAATATGGCCACTCTGGGTGACTTGATTTAATGGATTTTAACATCACTCACAAAATATCCTTTTCCACTTCTCAACAAGGTCAGAACTTCTTAATAGGGAAATTTGTAATGTAATCTATTTTTGACCTAGAGAGGTATAAATCGTTTTCAGTTATCTAATTTAGTAAATTATCCACGTATTGGCAAATTATAAAATATCTCTTTCTCTCTTTAAGCATTTTATTATCCTTTGGTTCTTTTCTCTTTGCACATTAGCACATCAATTAAGATGGAAATGTTAATTTATTTGAACCTTTAAATATTTCTCTGAAAACAGTAAACTCTGTATATCTATGCATACCATCATAATACCATTACAATCTCTCATGACATGTTTACTATATTTCATAGATTCTAGCATGCACATCTCTTTACATGTTAATATTTCTGCAATTGAATGCATCTTAGTACTGTTTCATGATTTAGTGTACAGTATTTTTCCTTTCTTGGGACTGTATAAAATAGTGGCATGTTGTACCACCAATGCCACCTTAGAATCGACAAAAAATAACTTAAATATAATCATAGCTAAAGTTTTTAATTCACATTTAATATATACTTTATAGTGTCTTGGTCAAACTCATTTCATCCTCCTTCATATTGCACAAGCTGCAATGCTTAAAATTTTCCCAGACTTCAGTATAGCTAGAGTTGTGGCTGAGAACTGGGTTTTGCTAAACAGATTAGCACACGAATCCTGGAAAGTGAAAATGAGACAAAGAATTCTTCTGGATTCCTTTGAGTGTGTACTTCTGGGTAAACAAGGTCTTGAAGACAACATGTTCCACTGAAAAGCATTCCAGTGGCCTTTCCCCAGCTTCCCGGGTCTCAGAGACAGCTTCTGGCTTCAGTGGGCTCCTGATCCCAGCCTCTGAGTCTGGATCACTGCTCTGTAGTGTGCTCTCCTGACTTAGGAGTTCCAGTAGTGGGGTCAAAGGCTCCCTGGTAGGTCAGTTTTATGTTGTTTTGGGAGCAATTTTTGGAAGCTCAGCTTAGAATGAATTCTAGCCCTTCTGACAATTTTGTAAATTTCCTGTCTGTATTGGATAACTTTCTGCTAAAAATACCTGGGATAGTTTAGGGGTAATTAACGGTAATACCAGATTAAGAAATTACGTTTTAAAATAATTAAAGGTGTCAAAAAAATGAGGTCCTTTACTCATTCCTTTAAATCAATCCTAGCAATTGAAAAATATTTTTAGCTATTCTTTTGTTATATGAACATCAGGGTTTGTCATTGTGCCTGAAGTAAACAATTCAATACAAATGATTTCCTTTTGAGAAACCACAGCACTTACTGTTTCTATAACCTCATAATATGACTATAGAAGAAACGTTATTGTTGCAATAACATCCTCAATTTCTTTATCTAAGGCACAGGAGCATAAACAAACAAGAAGGTGGATACATAAATAAATCATTGTTAAATTTTGGAAAAAGAATCACACAAAATACTTCCATATGCATCTCATTTGTCATTTGAGGAAATCGAGTTTAATCAGCAAAACAAAAGAAAACAAAACGAAACCTACTACGTAGGATATCAGCGTGAACTGTCAGTCTGGTCTGACCTTACGTGAGTCCTTTCATTTCATTATGACTCAGATCTTTCTATAAGTATGAGAATAAGACCCGTCACTTGCCTGGATTTCAAGGATATCATCAAGAAGAATATTAGGTAATATCTTTGCATATATTTGGGGAAAAATGTAAGTTCTGGATATTACTAAACTTGTATTGTGTACCTTTGATATTATTTTTATTACTAAGACTACATGGTGACCAAAGTGGAAATTAAATGTATACTGAAGATTGATCTAATTTTAAAAGCATATCTCTTTCAAAATTATAGTTTCAGTCTTCACTGTGAAAGAGCTCTGACCATAGACATGATAATGAAATATATCCCAAGGTTAAACCAGGACTTTTCTGAGAGCCATTAGGGATCAGTTCAAAGCTAAAAATAATTCACTAATAAATGTTCCTCATTTCAAGTTCTCTTCTCAGAAATGATAAAAAGGTGCATCTTAGAGACCAATAATTTTCAAGTTAACTGTCACTTTTTTATCTAAAATTTTTTCCCTGTTTTTAGTGTGTAGATCTGTGACTTAAGATCAATGTGGTCAGTGAAAACTTTCCCTTAGGATATATCAGTAATGTTGAACAAAGAGAAAAAAATCAGTCACATGTCTTTTTTAAATAATATTTTCATTTCTATTAAGTCTACTTTAAAATCAAATTGGTGCCTCCAGCTGGTATCACTTGTGTGATTTTTCTGTTGGTTCAAGCAGAATTAGATATCAAATAAGTTGATTAAAATATAAGGAGAAAACTAATTTAAACTTTTTTGTTTGACAATTTCCCTATTACCAAGCTGAGATCACATGTATTTATTTTCATCTTTATAGAAGACACTTATATACTTCAGTGATTATATTTACTTTTAAGTAGCAAGAACAGAAGTTCCAAAAAATTTGCATCTCTCTTGCTAATGCTTGCAAGCCAGTTTAACGCAATGGTTGGGTACATGGACTCTTAAGAGGACTGCATAGACTAATTCTGCCACACCAATTTATTGGTTGGTATCTTCGGGTAAATTACTTACCTTCACTTTGTTTGCAGTGGGTAAAAGGAGAAAATAACAGTATCTACCTTTTAGGGTCTTCATTGGCATTAAATGAATTAGTGAGTTAAAGGAGGGTCTCATAGCAGAGCCTGGATCATGCAAGTGCCCAATCAGCTGCTGTCCTTTCCGGGGATAGGATCACTTTCCACCATTTACAATACTGTCTTCCTTCCTTGTGCACAGGAACTATCATGTTTAGAAACTTGATGTACCATGTGGTCAAGGCCAATCAAAAAATTCTTTCTTCTACTTTATACATTACATATTATGTTAAATAACAGAAATCAAAACAGCATGAAATAATCATAAATCTGTAAGCTCAAGGATTGAGTTTGCCCTTAATGGTTCTATAAATTCAGGGTGGGACAAAATTAGGTCTACAGTTGTGAGTACAGGAATGGGGTTTATTCTTGTATTACTATTTATTAATTATTGTATTATTTTCCATAGAAACAACTGTAAGCCTGCTTTTGCCTCACCCATATATTCCCATGATACACTGTGTAGTCAGCATACCTGAAAAGGCAGTAAAATGAATCTAGACCTCTCTAACATTGCAAACATACAATTTGAAAACATGAAGACATTTGATTATATTCCTCAGCTCTCATACAGTGGATTGCTAAGTTACAGAGACGTACGTAGACAGAGACACTTCCCCACAAAGCTGTGTTAATGAAAGGAAGGCGTGCCCATCTCTCAAGATGCCCCATGGGAAAACAGAGCTGTGGGAGAATTTCACAGATAAATGAGCTGAGTCAGTTGAGGAACATTGCATACTATGTTCTTTCCTGTAAATTCATATTATTCATTAGTATAGCAAGATCTTGAAATAATAAGACCTATTTAACGATCTTTAATTAATTTTCCCCTAATTTTTGATTTAAGAGTTATGTCCTCAATACTTTTGGGAAGAACTTGATATGGATTATCAAAATCCATGACCTCTTTGGTTATTAGATTAAGGCCATTGTCTGGTTTCCCCGGAGAGAGCCGATCCCTGGTTCTGGAGATGATATGTTTTACTTTTTTTTTTTTAAATTTTGCTTTTAATTGAGTGATTGACTGACTTTTAAATTGTTTTCTGTTTTTCCTTCCCAGTGGATATCAGATAATCAGGAGGAAATGAACCCTAACCCTATAAGGAAGTGTTGGAGGCAGGAACTTACCTGGGAATGTCTGAATTTAGGAATCAAACCCTTGTAAATATATCGTATTTATCACAGTCTTGTCTGTGATTTGGAACTTGATGCTTAACTCATTTGGGCTTCTTTTGTTCAATTTGTACATGAAGGAAAATAAAAACAATTCTCTATCTCACAGATTCTTTAGGATTGAATGAGGCAATAAATGTTAAACTGCTTTAATAGTCAAAAATCAATACAAATATTCAAAGTACACTTGCAATTCTTTTTTCTGGGACTGTTGTGATGATTGTGTTAAACAAACTTGTGCCATTTAGAAAGTGACAGTTAGTGCTTAACAGGAAAGTATTCCCCAAGGTCACTATGACAGAAGGAACCTTTAAAGGAGTATTCAGTTTATCCCAGGTATGAGTATAAAATCTTTCACTTTGTCTTTTAAAAATAGAACATATTGATATGTTGCTTTGCTATGAATGGCTTTAGATATGTACAAAATTTTTTTAAAATTAAATGTATTATCTCCCTTTTCCCTAGTTTTTATGGTTGAGTCATTTACTGTTCAGTGGTTCCATTTCATTTATTTGGGAGGTTGTTTCTGATATTCCTTTAGGGCTACCAGAAACAACCCTAGGGTTTTTCCCTCTCCCATTCAGAATCTGTCCATCTCATCATGGCCCTTTAATATCTGTAATGTTGTCAAGGAAGTCCTAGATTTGGTGTCAGAAATACCAAATTCAGGGCTTCTGCCTGTGGCTTACCTAGGTTCACACACTTGATAGAATGTATTGAAAGAGCTCAATGAATTTCAAAGTGCCAGAGATATTTCAAACTTTTTAGATCTTCAATATTGTATGCCAGAATCAACCTACGTTAGCTATTTCTGGATAGAAATTAGACAGTTTGGAATGTTCACCAAGTCTTATAGGATGCTAAGTTAAAACTATTGTACCTATTTAAAGGTAGTATGCATGGTAGACCAGAGAAAATCTATACACTTAAAAATAAATAAAGAATGATACGATGGGACTGCCAAATAATTATACATTAATAAAAAAAGTGTTCTAATTGCCACCTGTGTACATTTGGTGAATATCTCCTATGTTTGGGACTATTTCAGGTTTTGAGGATATAAAGAAGTATAAGACTTGCATGTATATCTTGAAAAGGTAAATCATTTCCAAGCATAGAAAGAGGAAGGAGTAGAGAACTCCAGAGATGGATTAAGGCATAGAGGTGAGAAGAGTTATGTGCTACTCAGCTTGGTTGGAATAAAACACTAAATTAGAGAGTAATGGCAACTAAGTTAATGAGTGTTGTCTGGCAGACTGGGAAGAGTCTTAAAGGCCATTGTATACTAAACTGGATAATTGTCTATGACAATACTTTGAGAAAAATTTACCGTATAATTAGTCTAGTTATTAAAATTTGGCTGACAATTTGACTGAGTTTATACAGCTCTGAGAATTTCCTAATCTCTTTTTAATAATGGCCTAGAAATTTCAGAATAAATTTGCCTGTGCTTTTCAAGAGAATTCTAATATTACTGAAAACAAATACTTCTAAATAGGAAAAGATAACCATTTTTGCCATATTCTTTCTAAATTTAAAAAGTCATGACATTTTCATATTGCAGAGAAGTTTGGAGGCACACATTATTGTTTATACACAGTCACTCAAAATCTATACAACCATAAAATTGCTTAAGTTTCTGACAGTAAAAAAAATAGTTATTAAATACAGAGAGACTAGTAATTGGAACATTGAAGAAGTAGAGAATCTATTTAAAACTGACAGCTCATCAGATGTAGTCTAAGTCAATGGTTATGTTTGTGTAAACTTGAAAGCCAAACAAATATGTCTGAAATCCCATAGGTAAAGCGCTTTGTGACTTTTAAAAATTATTTTACTTTGACTCAAGCTCCTTTCTAGATTTACTACATCTCACCAAGAGAAGAACTGACTCCTGAGAAAACTCAAAATCTATCCATGAAAATGGAAAAGGATAGGGTACCACGAGTGCGGAATTGACAGCAGCAAAGGGGGCCGCAGAGACCATGTGGCCAGAGAGAAGGAAATCCCAGCCAACGTTTCTTTTTCTTCATAGCCATTTAAATTCCAGTCTTGACCTGTAAATGGTCCAGGGGGTAGCGAAAGTGAGGGGAACATCGCTCCCCTCCAAAAAGTTAAATGTTTACAATTGAAGAATTCTCCTGTCATAGGCAAGCATGATTTTTGTGTTCCTTTCCACTGAATAAAAATTCCCAAGTTTACAAATAAAAATGCCTTGATTCATAAATTAATCCAGACATCTTTATGTTCTGTAGGCCTGATATACACCGGACAGAAACCTCATAGGGTCAGAAAATTGTGTTATCTGCCTCTAGCGTCCGAGACCTGAAGACGGAGAAGGAATTTCTCCCACTGCCCCTGTTTGATTAGGTCTGAAAGGAAGGCAATGCTATAGTGTGTTATGGGCTTAACACAAGGCATTTAAGTCAGAACCCATAAGATTAGGCTGCTATTTTTTCTCCTTGGGATTTATTGGGAAATGATGGCTTATAATTATTTTGTTATTTATTTTGGGAGAGATACTTATGTTATATTTTGAACCTCCTGAGGATCATAACAACAACACAGAATTCAAGAGCTATAGGTTGAGAAATGGAAGGTTTTCAACCAGCTGCAACTTAACTTGATTTGACAATGCTGAGGGGCACTACTCCCCATGTTTCCATAGAAATTGAAGTAGTGGGCAGGAGAGCTATAATTAAGGAGTAGTGATGCATCGGACTAGGATTTTATATTAAGAGAAGCATTTTGTTTCATCTTAATTAGTGTAGCTTACTCATTCTACAAACATATATTGAGCAACTTCTGGAAACAAGATGCTTTGCCTTTGTTAAGATCTCCACATATAAAATAAATCCTAATACCAGTTCTAGCAAAACATTTTGCAATAACGTATCAATGAAGGGTAAAATCAAAACAAAATAGAGAACCCTTGGTTTGAACACGCATAGGTGCCCACAATTTCTTGAATGCCGAAACTGGAAGGCTCCTCATATATTATCTATTCTGGCGGCCTCACTTGAAAGACAAGAATCTGGCGTGAGGAAAGATGAGGCCACTTCTCGAAGCTAGTGCTGTCATAAAATTGCAGAATCAGTAACAACTCAGTTCACTAGATTTTTTGTTTATTTACATTTTTTTTAGTATAACACTATTCACTTTTCACTCTTAAAAACAAACAAACAAAACCTGAATTGCTTAATATATTTAAGTCCAAGGCAAATCTTCAGATAGTCATTCTTTTTTGGGGAGATTGGGATTTTATCATGGTGTTTTATTGTGTATTTTTAAGTATATTTTATTGATTGTGCTATTATAGTTTTCCCAATTTTTTTCTCCCCTTTCTCCCCCCTCCACCCCTTTCTCCCCCCTCCCTCCAACACTTGCCCCCACCTTAGTTCATCTCCATGGGGTGTACATATAAGTTCTTTGGCTTCTCTGTTTCCTATATTATTCTCAACCTCCCACCCATCTGTTTT
>PVKM010007189.1:0-29920 GCA_004027735.1 Carollia perspicillata | reverse complement strand
CAGTCATTCTTGAGTGCTGGGAAATGGAGAGACTCTAGAAGCTGTGTAAAATAGTGGAGAATTAACAGTCCAGTATGTAGTGAGTGCTGTGCTAGGTGCCTCCACTCTTGGTCTTCTTAAATCCTTGTATCAACTCTGAAATCAGTAGTATTATCTCCATTTTCTAGTGAGAAACACGAGGCCGATTTTTTGTGTGGATCTGAACTTCTTTCTGCCTCCAAATTCTTTGCTCTTTTCATTGTACCTTAATTATTGCCTGTTAGAGGGTGTCGTGCCTTTCTTCAGAAATGAGCCCAATTTTCTCCTGCCACCTGGTTTTTATGACTGTCCAGATTGATTTTTTTCTTTTAAATTTACATTTTGCAATTGCAGGCTTTTTTTTTTCTTTCCATTTAACTCGTCTCAGACATGAGGCTGGAAAAGAATGAGAAATATGCTGGCTTTGTTTGGACTGAGAGCATTCCAAAATATCTGGCTGCACCTCAAGACTCTGTTAAAATAATATTATTTATAACTTTCTTCTTGGTCAATTTTATTTTAAGTTTGGCTATTTCCCAGAGGAGGCTGTTCTTTCTCCTTAATGGCGCAGTTTGCTCTTTGAAGGCCTTGATCGCCAAGCATTTTCCCAGTGAGATCAGTTCCTTGCCTTCAT
This sequence comes from Carollia perspicillata, assembly GCA_004027735.1. Classification (NCBI taxonomy): domain Eukaryota; kingdom Metazoa; phylum Chordata; class Mammalia; order Chiroptera; family Phyllostomidae; genus Carollia; species Carollia perspicillata. The sequence continues at coordinate 29,268 of PVKM010007189.1, read as the reverse complement.
AATGAATGGAAACTTGTCAGACCATAGCCCCAACCTCTCCAAAGCAGTTAATTGGAGGCCCTGACTCTCAGGAGCTGTGGGGTTGGAGTGTTAGTGGGAAGCACGCCAACTGTTTACAGTGCGGCCATGGACCCCAGTCACAAAGCATGACCTGTCCAGTCCTACGTTAGGTCGAATTTTAGACCTGGGCTTAGGTGGAATGTGCTCTTTCCCAGAATGCCTCCTGAGGAATCCAGAGTTCATTTCTTCTACATTTTTTCCCTAGCAAGACCTTCATTATTAGCAGATTTGTTTAGCTGCCTTAGCAGCTTGAGACCTTTCATTGACTTTTGAGAAGATGATAAGATTTCCAGGCAGAAATGAGGCAAAAGGCAGCTAGCAGCATCATTACAATGGAACACTCACTGCAAATAGTAGGGAGGCAGGCTTTTGACAGGATATATGTGAAATAGAAGACCTGTCTTGGCCTCAGTGTATCATCGACCACTGTCTAAAGTGATGGCAAAGCAATGTGAGTTGTAGGAGCCACAGATTTGTTATTTAGCAACTTTGACAAATACAGTTTCTCTGAAAGACCATTCCCTTCTACACAAAAAAAAACGATCATCAGTGAAGCTGCTCCCAGGAGCAGCTAACATAAAGGGAACATGGGCTAAAGAGAGAGACTGAATAATTAACCCCAAATGTGGTTACATAACCACTTAAACTCCACAACTGGCAGACTTGTGGCCTCATTTCAGTGTTTTCGTGACATTCTTGTCCCAGTGGTTGCTAGTGGCCACCCTTCTTTTCATTTCTCCCTCTCCCCGTGTCCCCGGAAGCCGGGTACCTATTGACCTTCCCAGAACCACAGTTCTGTCCATATGGGAAGATTTGGTGGACATTCTGACAACTGCAAAGGAAAGTCTCTGCCAGACTAAGCATTAGAACATGGTGTTTTGGCAGACATATAAAATATTGATGCAATTATAAATCGATGAAAACCCAAAGGGAAAGTGAATCTCATTTGAGGGAAAATTTGTTTTTTCATTGTAAAGAAGAAAATGGATCGGGAACCAAATTTATGAAGTAAAAGCTATCTGCACAGTATTCCTGGCTGTTGCTGGAGCTGAGAAAAAAAAGCGCCAAATTTTGTACATGGTGTGAGTACATGAAACGACACATTTTAATATATTAATTAGGGGTCTGGCTCTTACCCAATACTGTTATTGTTTTTGTTATTTTACTAATGCTTTTCTCTTATGTCCTTTTCCAAGTTCAATATTTTCTCCTCATTTTTACCTTCTGTATCCTAGATAAATGTTTGTGGATTGCCAGGATGCCTGTTGGGAGGTAAAAGCTCGTGCTAGCTTGCTTACCTTATCTGGTGTTACTCAGGATGCAGAACCAGATGGAGAACTGTGTTATAAACAGGTTTGCAGTGTCTCCGCTCAGGCACATCGCCAAGTCGAGGATGAAGTCAGAGAGCATCCTGAGGGTGGGGTCTCATAGTACGGTATAAAAAGTTGCACAGAGACCTGATTGATAGTCCATTAAATTGGGTGGGGCTGCAACAAGCAGACAAGCAGATGTACCACTCACCACAGCCTCGATCTGCCCTTCATCACGGCAGGACTGGTCTTTTTTTTTTTTTAATTCGGGATTTAGATCGTCTTTGCTAGCTGCTTACGGAAATCCTGAACTTGCTGAGGGAAAATGCTGAAGTGTGAGAGATGGAAGGCAAGGCATGTGAGGGAGGAAGAGGAACGGAAAATGGGTCAAGAGGGCCGGAGTGGGAGCGAAATACCTTGGTTTTGAGATCATTTTCCAAGAATCATAGTTGCTCAGACAAGAATTTCACAATCAGTTATTCAATAGCACAATAAAAACGATGAGATCTGTTACCCGAGTGATGTAAAAACAGGGAAGTGTAAACATGAACGACCACATCGCGATGGTGGCGAGGGAGTGGAACCACTGCGTCGTCCTCCCAACCTGCGTGTCAGTGTGCTCACAGTCGCTCTTCCCTCTTTTTCTATGTCAATAAAAAACTGCTGTGTTGTAAGGTAATCACTCAAGCTTAATAGTGGTAACTTACGTTTTATAACTTACTTGGCTGATTTCAAGTACTTCTGAAATTTCTCTCGTGTTTTTAAATACAATTTACTTAGGACTTCTTGGAAGTTTAAAGGAAGGGAGAGACCGTGGACTGACCCATCACTGATCCCCACAGCCCCACCCAACCACCACACCTGCCCCTGTGCACCGCTTACTTTTGTTTTATAATTTGATGGAAGATGGGAGCTTCTTTAAAAATTAAACCATCATGGGAAAAATAAAAAGTTGTTTCCCAAATAAAGAGTTTGGTACCATGAGGAAAGGATATTCTTCACTTTCTTTGCCTCCCGCTTCAGTTAGGACTTTTGTATATGATTTTCTTTTATTAAAATTTTAGTGCAGGCATACAGAGTGATTGTAAAATATGTAGCATGAGGGGGAAAATAGCACTGGTTTGATGTATTAGAGATCCCTAGGGGTCCAGCAAAATGGAATATTTATAAAAATTACATTCTGTACTCTTTCTAAGATCTATCATTAATGAATATCGTGTAGTGACTTTATTTTAGAAACAGTTGTTTTGAATTTTTTACAGGAATTTTAGAGCTACTGAGTCCAAATGTTCCTTTAGCATAAGGACATGCACAACCCAGAAACTACAGTAGAAATGGAAGTAACTAGATCTATACAGAGGGTAAGCAAATGAAAAATAAAATTGTTTTTATATTTGTAATTTCAAATGGAAACATCCCTTAATGAATCCAAGCTTTAACAAAGCCATACTTAAATGATGTTTATTTGGCTTAGGAAAATACTATGAGACCCATTTGCCTTAGAAAGCTGGAAAAAAATAAAATAAAGAAACATTTACCCTTTAAAAGGATTTTTTTCCTGTTGTCTAGATCTGGAATTTCTAGAATGTGATACTGTATTCTCAGAAGTGACTGAGTCATGTAAGTCAAAATTCCCCATGGAAAATGCTTTCAACATATCCTAAATTATGTAGAAGAAGTTCAACATTTCTATTACTGAAGAGAGGATACAGGCAGCCTTATGCAATCAGCACAGGGTGCAATAGTAAGGTGTCCACCAAAAATTTGGAAATAACATCACATTAAATGAGTTAGTCTGGTGAAATCTATACATAATGGATTGATTAGCACTCTATGGGTAAAGCAGGAGACACCTGTAAATGTAAGACTACAAAGTCTTGAAAACACCTGAAACTCCAATCTAGGAGACTCTTAGAGATACAGAACTGGGATTTGATTGTAATGTAGCAATCCGAATTTAACCAACTTTATGATACACTTTTATAGGGAAACAGTATTAAGAGAGATGGTTAGTCTAGAATAATTTTTAAAAAGTGTCAAGAAGTAACATCTGTCAGAATATCTCCAGTACTCCTTAGGAGAAAGAATGTACTTGCCAGTCCTGCCAATTCCCCAGACCTTTTGGCAGGCAGATCCTAGAGTGTGAATAAATGCATCTGGCCTTTAGAGCTCCATGACACTCATCAAGACCATCTTCCTCAAGCAAGTTATTGGTTATAATTTAGCTTCCCATGATGTCTCCTATAGTTGATGTAAACTTCCTGGTCTTCTTGGGAGAAATTTCTCTCTTTGTAGATTGATAATTGACTTGCTGGCTCTTAATGATTTGATTCATGGGAGTTGGATCTCCAAGCCAGATCACTTCTAGGTGCAATGATAACATAGGGCCTTAAAGTAAAACTTCTGGAGACTTCCATGACATTAACACTATTTGATCTTGCCCTACGCACCATGTGTCCTTTAGCTCTGTAAAGTGGCTTCCCAGGAAGAGTTAAGAGTAAGAGAAAGACTAAGGTGCCATAAAACAGTGTTTGAGAAAATTCAAATGTGAAGAGAAAAGAGGTTGTGAAATAAAATTATTAAATAAATTAAAAGAGAGGGATTTCATTGTACTTTATATTTTTATACATTTTAAAAAGGATTTTATTTATTTATTTTTAGATAAAGGGGGAGGGAGGGAGAGAGGGAGAGAAGCATCAATCTATGCTTGCCTCTCTCATGCGCCCCCTACTGGGGACCTGGTCTGCAACCCAGGCATGTGCCCTGACTGGGAATCAAACCAGTGACCCTTTGGTTTGCAGGCCAAATCCTCAATCCACTGAGTCACAACAGCCAGGGCATATTTTTTATACTTTTAATATATTTTATATTTTTCATGCTACATGCAATGAAAGTACATTGCAATTGGAATGTCAAAATAATAAAATTAGAATATTAAAATAAAAAGAATGGAATATCATACTTGATCATTTCCAGTTTTTAATCATCCTAGCCTTATACTTACACTGATTGCTCTTTGAATGACTCAGGTGTAATTAATGCTTGGTATCTAGCACACGCAGGCACTGTGGCAGGCATCACATGCATTACATTTCAGAGAATTCATTTGATAAAAAACTCGTCAATTTAGTGAAAGCAGTGTTTGGAAGGACTATTTTCCTTTAACCTTGAGACTCTTTAATTACCTCAAAAAGACTAATTTTTCTTTCATTCTTTCCCAACCCCCACAAAATGTAATGCCAGTGAACTATTTATTTTATTTTATTATTTTTTTACAATGGAAAAGCAGTGAAAGTTCTGACTGGATCCTACACTTTACAGGAGAAGGACTGGTGTGGCTTCTCAATGGACTACGCCCTGAAGAGGTTAAGTGTTCTCGGAGGAGCCCCAGTCAATAGCTTGAGAGCTCAGAAAAGGCACGGTTTTCTTCCCCTCTCAAACAAACAAGTAAGTTTTTTTATCCTTCCTTTATGTCAAATATATTAAATTAAGAAGGTGTTTAAAAATATCTTCACCGACTTTGGTCAATGTCCTCTTTCCCTCTGTTTAACTGACTTGCTCCCTCCAGGGATGTTGTTTGTTTCTGCAGGAAGCCCACCTGCCTGGCCAGTTTGCGGGGGTCCATCTTCACTCCAAGGCTTTATGGTTCCCTTTGAGTCAGACTGGTTAATTCCTCATCCTTATTACTACTCAGATAGATCTTATTTTAGGTACTGACAGCCTCTTGGTGAGTATGTAAATTTGTGAGTTTTATGTTTTAATTATTTTGTTTTACAAAATCCTTTGAGGTCAAGCTGTATTTATTAGGGAGGGAGACCAATAATAAGACATTATTAATTACTTTAATCAAAGTAATTGTCTTAATGAGTGTGGCCTCAATTATGACAATTTTTTAAAAAAGCTTAGCTTTTGAATTAAAGGATCTTTTTTGGGGGGCAAAAATAAGAGTATTTATTGGGGGGGCAAGGAATAATTTCACCCTTACTTGAAACACAGTCAAATTTAAATAGCACTGGTATAATAGAAATTCTGTGGTTTGGGGTTCCGAAATCTGTTGTGGCTTTGCTCCTAAGTGGTATCAAGGAGCCATTTCAGCTCTCTGGTAGTAGAAAGGTGGGATTGAACTAAATGAATTTTTAAGAATGTTTAGCAATTCTAAGACTTTGTAAGGCACTGACAAATATTAAAGTCCTTTTATGTATAAATCAAACTTATTCCAAAGTTATAATTTCCTATTTTTGAGGCAGCAGTATAGTCTTGTATCAAATAAACTGGTATGCGATGATGTTACTATCTTGAACTCACATGCTGTAGGTATGAATATATGCTATAATGAGACTGAGATCGCATCGATGAAAATGCTTTGAAAAGGCATACCTTCTCATCTTTAGTTGAAAACAATGCTGTCCAATAGAAAATGCAATGTGAGCCATATATCTAATTTAAATGTTCTAGCAGCAGACACATTTAAAAAGTAAAAAAAAGAGGTGAGATTAATTTTGCTGCTATATTTTATTTAATCTGATAGAACTAAAATTTATTTCTTCAACATGTAATCAACATAACAAATTTGATGAGATATCTTGCATTCTTTTTTCTGACTGAGTCTTAGAAGCTGGGTGCACATTTTGTGCTTACAGTATACCCCAGTTAGGGTTAATCACATTTCAAGTGCTCAGCAGGCATATGTGGCTAGTGGCTACCATATTGGACAATGCAAAACTAGGTAAATTATTGTATTATTTTTTTGAGCAGAATCTTGGTTTAGTTTTTTATTTATTAATTGATCAATTCATTGGGCTGACATTGGCTAATAAAATTATACAGGTTTTAGGTGTATAATTCTATAATACACCACCGGTATATTTTATTGTATGTTTGCCAACCCAAGTCAAGTTCCCTTCCATCACGATTTATCCCTCCGTTTTACCTCTTCTACCTTCCCCACCCCTCTTTCCCTCTGGTAATCACCATACTGTTGTCTGCGACTATGAGTTTTACTTATTTATTTTGCTTAATATCTTCCCCTTTTTTACTCAGCCCCATATATTATTTTATTGCAATCGGTACTGTAAACATTGTGCATGAAAATATGTATTTTACAAATCCGCCATATCTTTGTATTCAACTAAATGCCAATTAATCTTTTGAGAAGATTGCGTTTGCTCAGGTTTTTACAACGTGGCCAGGCTCACACAGCACACACTGCAGGGATGTCAATCACCTTTTAGAGAATGTAGGTTGTGCAACGAATCCCAATTATCCAGCCTCCATGACAGGGGCTGTGATGGCTTTGCCTGGAATTTAAAAAATGGACTCAAGTTGAAAGTGACATATTTCATTGTGTTCATCACAAAACTGATGCCTTATCAGAAGACCCATTTTTCTACTGCCTCTAGAATATTGACCACTGCAAACAGATTTACAGCAGTTTCACATATACCGCAGACAGTTCTTTCTGCAAGCCCCGAAGCAGAATAAGTCCAGATTTCTGCCTTATTGCAAATATTTCACACAACATTGGACTGAGGGGCTTGAATAGAGATGTTCCATAATAAAACTTTTTGAGTGAAAACATTTAAACTCATTTGCTTCCTTCCTTTTTTGCCCCAAGATTATATTTCAAAATAGAAATATGAAATGTTTTGGGCAAGTTCTCAGGAGGGAAGGGCTAGAACTGGGGTTTGAATAAGATTTAATGTGTGTTGAAACCTCCATTCACAAGGTCCATGTCAATTAAACAAAAATTGTCTCTGTAAAATGTCTTTTAAGAGGAGACATTTTACAAGAAAACATGCTTTCTTCACTAACTTTCCAAATGTTTCTGAGTCACATAACTTAGATTTATAACAAGTTCTTTGTAGAGCTTTAACCTTAAGACAGGCCTTTGAAATGAACTAGTCTTTACCTTATTTATAGATATGTGGTGAGCTTACAATGAATGGCAAATGTAATGAATGCACCCAATGAGTGAAAGACATCAGGATTCCAGCCCTTGAATCTTGATCCAGTGCTAATTTTAAGACCTTAAATTCTTCAAGTACTTGATCTTCTCCCAGAGGTTTTATGGAGTTTCAGGATACTTAAACATCAAAGAGTTAAGCAGATATAAGCTGTTATAGTTATCAGGGACCTGTGGCTTTTTTTCCAGTCCAGCAATTTCTCACTCCTGTGCCTTGGCCAACTGCTGGAATCATCTGTCGTGTTGATCAGAGACAGGGATTTCTGCCTTCTCTCTTTACCTTCACATTAAAATCTCTTGGGAGAGGTTGGGGGATTGTCATTTTTATCCAAGCCTTTAGGTGATCTTCTGTACGGACAGGGTGGAGACTCCCCCGCCCCCTGCACCCACCATCTCGTGTTTTACAGCCGAGAAAATAGAAAATGAATGATTCAAGTATTTGCCTCATATCTCTAGCCCAGCAGATATCAATCAGGCTTGGGATCAAAGCCCTTCTGAACTCTCCTCTAAGTGGCTCTGTCTCCCCTAACACTATTCCATACCATATAATGAACTAATTTAAGCGGGGAGGAGGTAAGAACGTATTTTGGATACGTTTTCAACAATAAGGATTTTAAAAATTAGTTTTACTTGAAATAAAATGAACCAAACAGATTTCCTTTAACACAGTTATTCTTGAGTCAAACTTTGATTAAAGTTTTATCAAATTTTACAATAACCTTCTTCAGACACTTTTGCAAGTAAATTTTCCCACGCCCGCCTTCCGTTTTTGAAGTATATGAGGTTTAGGATAATCTAAAAAGATGCCCATATATTTTTCTTTGGAAGCTGGAATCATTTAGGTAGGTTTATGTAAATTTTATGCAAATCCACACAGTTTATGCCCTCAAACTTATGGTGATCGTAACTATTTTATTCACCAAAAGTTGGCCTTCAGCAAGATCCTACTGAGGACTGATGATCTATGCAGCTTCCTTCTGCCTGGATTTTTGTGACATTTATCATCATCCTACTTGGAAACTCAAAGACGTGTAGTACGTGCGTAGAAGGCTGAAATAAGACCCTCAGTTTCCTCCCACCCAGGCTAAATGATCACTTCAAACCTTTGGAAGCTTACTCTGTGGCGTTTCTTTGCTAATTCCCTAGTACTACTCATTTTGATTCATTTATGCCACAATGTAACTGTTGTTTAGATTATAATTTTATTGAATAAAAAGGCACACTTTAAGATGTATGGAAAATATTATTAAATTTTATTAGATTTCAGAGTGACTGTTTGCCAACAGCCAAATTTAGAGAATGTGAATTAGTGACAACGCAGCTTGAGAGAAAAATTTTAAGGGGTGATGATTTATTAATTTTCAAAGCTTTATAGTCAGCTGGCAAAGTTTTTCTATACCACTGTGGCTTGCCTTTGAAATTACTTTCATTTCTAAAATTAACCTGCCTGAGTTAAAATGACACAATAGCAATAATAGCAATAAAAATTGGCCTCTTTGTAATATAATCTTTAAGTATCTTAACTAACCTACATAATAGTACCCTGAGTTTATAGCTGCTGCAATGTGTTCTATAAAAAGAGATTGGCATTAGGAACATTTATTGATCCCCATATTAGTTTTATCTACAGATAAATAACACATAAAAATGTAATCATATATACAGAAAGTAGAAGGAGGCTTCTAGCCTTAAGAAGGAAATTCCCATTTAAATCCTTGACACCTTGTTGTCTGACTTGTGCTGGTAGAAAGAGCACTAAGTAACTGTACTTGAACAAAAAATTAAAATTAAAAAAAAATTTTCAAAAAAAAGAAAAGAAAAGAAAAAGAAAGAACACTAAGCACTAACCACCAGAGGGTTTGGGGTTCGATGATGGTTCTGCCACTTTTTACCTATGTGAGTTTAGGCCAGTGAAAGAACTTCTCTGAGCCTCGGTTTCCTTATCTCCAAAATGGGGATACTAATACTAATGTTGCCTTCTTCACATGATGTTATACAAATACATGATAAATGTGAGTGATGAGAGGAGAATCTTTATTCCTCAGAATTCTAAGGAATGTGTCTCATGAAGTGGAAAGAAGTCATAGAGAGTAGTTGGACTGTAGAATATTGTATACACATCCTGCACTGTATGCAGGGCGGGGTCCTGGATCAGGTCAGTCACGTCTGAGTAGCAGGAAGGAAGGAGAACACAGGGGAAAGGGAGCATCCTGAGTGCTGTGAGCACGGCACCCTTGGGAAAGAAAGAGGTAGAGGAAAGTATTTATGAGTAAAATGGAGGGAGGGATGGATGGCCAAACTAGGTAAGCCTTTGTACCAGCTGTTGAAGAAAACCATCAGTCAGTATCTTTGGGATGGCTGCTCAACGGGCAAGAAGAGGTCCCAGGGTAGCTCAGAATTCTTTAGGTTTGACATGTAAATTTTTGTATGTTTTAAACTTTTGTGAAAACACCAGTTATTTCTATTTCTTAAACAAGGCTAAAGGTTTTTGAATGGGCTGCTTTAGGAGGAGCCACATTTCCACTTCCAGATGGCTTGGTCTTCTTCAAATTGTACCGAAATCTTGATCACATGTGCTCAGTACCTAGATAAGGGTGGAGAGCTATATGATGTGTGTTGGCCCATGGTTATCAGCACTTAAGGCCTCCATAAAATATTACAAGTCAAGTTAAACTTGGAGTGTTGAGAGTTGATTTCTACTTTATCTTTATGATATTCTCCAACTTAAAAACATATGAGCTATGCATTAGCCGGGCTTTGGAGCTGAGAGCACAACTCCAAATTTATAAGGTGTTGAGGTCTCATTAGGAACAAATGGGCCAACAAAAAGCCTGTTTTATCCATGATGCTCATGAAGTACACCGTGAAGTTATTTTATAGAATGGTGGCTCTCTACCGTACTGTGTTTACATAGGAGAATGGGATCATCATCAGAAACCTATTTTCCACTTTTTCAGTGATATGAAGGATGAATCTTTTATCCCAGACCGTTTATAATTCATTTCCTTAACATCCCTTCCTTCCTACCTCATTCATTCATTAAACACTCAACATCTACCATGTATGATCCTAGACATTTGGCTAGATGGTAGTGTTACAAATATGGAATAGATGAAGCCTGGTTTTTCACCTAACAGAGCCTCATCTTCAAGAATCTAAAGCAACAATATAGGATGAGGTATTAAGAATGGGGAAGAGGAAAGGAGTTTTGTGACAAGTAGCCAGTAACCAGTGGGTGAAAGAAGGAAAGTGGAATTTGAAATGAAAATTCTAGAGTGATTATGATGGTGTTGATATGAACCTGTAGCCTTGGAAAAGCCATATTGCTCTAAATTCTTTGTCTAATATAAGAGAAACAGATCCTGGAAGGACGCAGGACAAGGCATGGTCCTCTCCAGACTAGGTCTCCTCAAGCCCTTCCCAGTGTTTTGGTGTAATTCCAGATAGTCCCATCTTGTTAGTGAAAGGCATCAGGCAGCTGGGGGACTACCTATTCCTGCAATATTTTGTCTTATTATATAGTGATGCCATCTGTTTTAACATACTTTTTATCTCCTATGATAGACATATAATCCCACAGAATAATAATTTATCCTTTCAACTGCTCACTAGTTGAATCTAGTTCTCTCCAGATGAAGGCTTTTGTTTTTGTTTGTTTAAACCTGTATTCTGACAACACTTTCTGGAAGACATCTTTAATTTTTCAGGTTAGTTGTTCACTAATCAGTGTCCCAAAAGTTTAAGTGCCCAAAATGGCAACCTCCTTATTTTTTAAAAACTGAGATTGTCTGCAGAATTTTCTAATTAGGTCCCACAAAAATTCAGCAAAAGTGCTGATAAAAATGAGATGCCATTTTATGACTGCATTCAGTGACAGATATTTAATCAAGTTTATTTCTCACCAGACACTTAAGTTTATAGTTTCCTAACAAAGAGTGGTAAGATCTAAATTACCATGCAACCATAAATTTAAAGAAAGAGATTAAATAAAATAACCTTTTAGTCTAACCCCTATTATATCCATTTGAGCAGCAAATTAGGCAAATCTGTTTTACAAAGGCCCCACATTTTTTTCTCTGTCTTTAGACAAAATATTGGCCTCAAAGTACCCGTAGGTTACTAGACCTAAGACAATTCCAGTCTTTTGATTGTTGGCCTAATTTTCTCCTTACACTGCCAGAATGGACATAGGATCCCATGTACACATTAAAGCAGAATTTACTAGAGGTGAAAAAAGAAAAAATAAGAAAGAAACAAGTAAAACAATTTAAAAAAGAATACAATAATCTCTTCATGGATGAGCTCTGGAAATAAGTGAGGGTGTGATTAAAACGTGAGTCATTATCCCATTGCGTACTCCTTTTGTAGCAAAGACAATGATACTATGGAATAGATGCTGTTAAGGAGGTATTTATATAACTATTAGCCTCTGAAACAGTAGACAGGCAGCAGTGTGTTGTTCTGGAAAATGGTCAAAGAGGAGGAGTCATTTTGTTTTATTTAAAATTTAATATCTTTTTTTTCCTGTATCATTTGGAAGAGGCTGTTTTCTTTTTTTAGGCAAAATAGGTCTTTTGCACGAGTAGGTAGTGAGTGAATTCTTCTTGCCAGCAGAAAGAAGAGCAATTTTTGAATGTCAAAAGTAGCTCCTTTGTATGAAAATATCACATAGCCAAAGACATTTTAAAGAAGAAAGGGAAGATTCGTGTTCTGAATTAATATTTAAAGAATATACAGGCAGTGGAATGCTAGCAATAGAACATGAAGAAATGGACATAAATAGACTGAGAAGATCAAGTGATCTTATCTACAGTTCAGACAGCCCCCAAGTAGAAGAAATGTTTATCCTGTTTGTAATGCTCCCAGCTTTTTGTGTGGTCTTAGAACGATAATTTATCACCCAAGACCATGTCTATAGGAGATAGGTGTTCCTAATCCTCCAGTTTAGTTCAAGGCATTTTTTCCTTGCTTACCTTCCACTCCATGTTGTGGTGCAAGATTGCCAGCTAGGCAGTGTGAGCTATCCTGGATGTAGAAGATGGACCTAGTGCTAGGAACAGAAGTAGAATAATCTCATACTTGGCTTAGTCTTTAAACCTTTAAGTTACACTGATGTCTTTGGGATTCATACATTCCACAGAGTCTCTTTACCCATTATTTATGTAGATCAGAGCATGAGCCAGTTGCAATGAGTTTTACAGAAGTGGTGGACACCAATTGCTTTTACCTACTCAGTATCCCTTCCTGTTTCTTTGGTAATAATACACGCTTTATCTTTGAAGAACTCACTCAGTACCTGTGTCCCATAGGATCTTGGTAGCACTGTCAGTCTAGCTGTCATTCCTTTCTTCCCTCTAGTCAGTGAACATGTGACCCAAGCATGAACAGTGAGATGCTGTTTCATGACTTTGACACTTGAGTGGAATAACACAATGATGGGACATGGTCACAGATTCATTTTGCTAGTTGTACCCTGGAGATGGTTTTCACTGACCCATTAATCCTTTTACCTAGATAGTGTGAATTATCCTGATTTCTTCTTCCCAAGACCTAGCTAATCAATTTCTTTGATTCTATTAACTACTTCACATCATTACAATAAATTTGACTTTTAAATTAGCCAAGATGTTTGCAACTAAAAAATCCTAACAGAAGCATGAAACGAAATTTCTCATTATGACTCATTTGTGACAAGACAGGTATCTGGGTGAAAAGTTTTGCAGAGGTAGGGCTCCTACTCTCAGAAACTCTTGCATTAGCTTATTTCTTCCAATTACATTTAGCTCATTTTTTATTCACTTATTTATTCAGTTACATATGCTTTTTATTTCTTCATTTGTTGACTATCTACCATTTTCTAGAACTAAGGATATTCCCTTTAAATATATGAATGAAAAACCCCTTATCTCATTTAAGTATTTACATAAATTCACCTTCTCAATGCAGTCTTTGTTTTCTTTCCTCAGTCTATATAGTCCATGATAGGATGACATCTTATTCCTGTGAAGGAATATAAGGTCCAGGGTATGGCCATAAAATCTCTTATTAAGATCTCAAAAAAATCTAAGTTGATGCCTCAGAGAACCTTCCATCAGACAAACAGCCCTATGAAAGGATGATGACTATGGCACACAGATTATCTCAATCAAACAATAGGTCTTCAGAAAGTGTCAAGACACTGTCCTTTAGTCATTTCAGCAGAAGCACAAGGTTTATCCAGAAGAGATTTGTAGTTATGCCTTTTTATTCTATTGAATTTGACCCCAAGAAGTTTCATAAGGGGTTCACAAAGTTCTCAAAAAAGATATATTCAGAAGTATTCACTAGCTTGGACTAAGTGGTACAGTGATACTATAGAACAAAGAAAGATTGGCCTTTGAATCCTCAGAAATTTTAATGTTTTCTACCTTTTGTGATAATGGAAAGGTGATTTAGATGGTAGATCCAGGAACCCAAAGAAAAGAATAGGGAAAGATGAAGAATTATTTATGATAGCCAGTCCAGGACCTTCCAACATTTTCATGGCTGAATTTCAGAATTGCTGTGGACCAGTATCTCCCTATGTCTCCTAGGCCCTACTTTGAACAGTACTGTCTATACCTGTCCCACCATTGTATGTTTGGGGTTGTGGAAGGTGGGGCAGATCATTTGTATCCTTTATTTCACAGGTCTACAAACTTCAAATGATGTACTTGAGGAGTTGCAATGCAGGATTTATGCTTGAGGGAGTTCATTCACAAATGGAACTGATTTAGATGATGAGACTCTAGACTTTGTGCTGATATTGTAGTGGAGTGCAAATTTCGAGGTCTTTGGGGGCAGTATGTTTTGCATTTAAAAGGGACATGAAACATCAGACTGTAGGTAATCTCCAAGGTGACCCCCAATGATCTTTGCCTCCTGAGGGTAACATTCCTATACAATATCTTCTTGTTGTGTATGGCCTTGGCTTGTTGACTCAATTCTAACAAGTAGACTACAGCAGAAGGAATAGGATGTCAGTTCTGAGATTAGGCCGTAAAAGACTATGGCTTCCATCTGGGAGGCTCTCTCACTCTCTTTTGAATGGCTCACTCTGGAGGAAGCCAGCTACCATGTCATGAGACAGCCCTGTGGTGAGTATCATGGGAGATAGCCTGAAAGTGGACCTTCTGAGGCCTGCTGACAGCCATGTGAATAAACTTGCAAGCAGATCCTCCCCAGTCAATCCCTGAGATGACTACAGCCCCGGCCAAGACTTGACTGTAGCTCATAAGAAAACCTGAGCCAAAAGTAGCTAGGCCAGCTGCTCCTCAGTTTCTGATCTATAAAAACTGTTGGATAATAAATGTTTTGTAATTTCTAGTCTCTAAGTTTTGGGATAGTTTTTTATAGATAAAAAATACATGTTTATTCTAGAAGATAGACTATGCTAAAATTTTTAATCTTTATTATGCAATACTTTATGAAGAGGCTGTTCCGACCTGTTTACTAGGACGTCATTGTCAATGAATTCTTTCGTCACCATTTGCAGAAGGCCAACCTCAAGTGTGCTCTCTTGCCTCCTCACTGCCTCACTTGATCTTTTGATTAATTAATTCTTTTAATTATAAAACGATTGCTAAAAAGGGCATTTAGACATGATGTTTTCTTGTGCCTTTTAAATTCTTCTAATGCTTAGAGATAAAATAAGTTGAATTAATATATAACAGTAGCTAAACTTTATGGCATGCTTTATCTGTACCAGGAACTGTGAAAATAGCTTTTCTGTAATCATTTAAGATAATTCCCATACCAATCCTTTTGAGTAAATATCATTATTATTCCTACTTTAAACAGACTTGCCCAATGTCACACACTGGTAAGAGGTGGATCTGAAATTTGAGCCCATGCCTGCCTGATGCACGGCCTGAGCTCTTAATCACTCTTAAAAGATATGTGCTTCTTGGCAGAAACAGGCTATTGCTAATGAACTGTAATGAGTGGATTCTCTTCATGGTCCAACACTTACAAAATAGAACCAAGGTAAGCCTTTCCATGTCCTCATGGATGCAGCCTGAGAGCTGTTTTGAATCCAAACAGGCCTCTTTACCAGTTCTGGGCCCGTGGTGTTTTTGAGAGAGGGGTCAATGCCCCAGCTAAAATAAACTCTGTCACCAGGTTAGAGCCTCTGCCTCTAGGAAAACTTGGGTGGATCTTGAATGTTGTTCAGAATGTGAAAGATATTTGAACCAGCCAGTTCTATTGATTTTTAGAATCAGAAGTAGGATTTTAGAATCCTAAGGCATCAATCTCAGGTTTTCCAGAGACATTTGGCTGAATAGAACAAAAACTCCCTGCCTATGCTTGTAACCAAGACTACAGTCTCTTTTTCTCTCAGTAAGGGAAGTAAATGGAGGTAGTGTGGTAAACTGTTTTATGCCAGAGTATTTACTAGATGTCTTAAACATCTAGGACAGTGATTTTCAACCTATGTGCCACACAAATTTTTAAAACATGCAATACCTGACTATTAGTCAGGGGAACTGACCTTTTTTCTCTTAGATTGTCCAATAAAACAATGACAACAGCCAGTACAGCAATAGCCATCTGGTGTAAATGAATAAAAATTATGCCTTTTTTTTCAGGTTGGCAAAAACTATAATACATTTTTTAGTGTGCCACAGAATTTCAATAATTAGTTTATGTGTGCCATGAGATGAAAAAGGTTGAAAATAATTGGTCTAGGATCATTCTGACAAATGCCATTGACTCATTTGTTATTTTAGAAAGACAATTGAAAAATAAAACATAATACATTCCATCATATTAACAAGTGTCTTTGTTCTATTTGAGAAACCAGATCTTTTTAAAGAATTTGGCATTAGTACAATTTTGAAAACTGGAATGTTAGTTAAACTTCTTAACTAAATATTTTTATTTGCTTTTTTCTTTCACCAATCTCCAACAGACTTCAAAATTCAATACTTTATATATCCCGCTTTTAAGTTACAGAATAATTTAAAAAATATAATTGCTGGGAAATACAGTTCGTGTTTTTTCAGTTAACTTTCTCATACTGAGACTGTGCATTTAGTCACAGGGTGATGGTCAGGCCAAATTTTATCTTATCGCACCAGAGTTTTTAGGTCATTTCCAGTTTTCTAATTTTTTCTTTTCAAACTTTCACTTGAAAAGAGAATTAATTGGGAAACACCAACAGAGCCTTTTCCTTCCTCTTTCAACTACTCAACTGCCAACTGCCAATTCTTTCTGAAGTCTTTATCTGATGTACAAAACACAGGAAAACTGTGGCTGTTTCTGGAGTTGGCAATAGTTAAATGGAATTATAGAGGCTGACTCAAACCAACATGTATTTTGTAGGGACTTTTGATTACACACAGCTTTCTCTGAGACATAAAAACCTCTTGAAGGATTAGCTTGCTAGAGAGAATTACCATTTTGGAAGATTTGTGTCACATTTCAATGATAAAATTATTCAGAAAAAAATGCTCTTTGTAAATAATCTCTAAATTCTCAGAGACATCTGAGCTCTTGGGGGCCAGAGTCAGGGCACAAATTTGCATAGATTAAATAGACAGAAACACACACATGCATTTCATAATCCAAATGTCTCTTTGCTGTGTTATGATCCTCTCTGGAAAGCATCATCAGCATATCAATACTGTCTCATGGAAAAAAGCCTGTGACGCAGACCATGAGAACAGCATTGTAGAAATTTTATTTTAACCACAGATGCACTGCAGCTATATGAACATGGCAACTGAATTAACTTAGTTAAGATCCAAGTGTGTTATTGTATCTTTTCCTTAAGATACAAGTGTGAAATATAATGTTTTTTAAATACTGTAAGAGACTCAAATCATGTCTCATAAACAACTTACCCCATGATAGCTCTTCTGATAGATTTACATACTCTCTTTTTAAGTGGGAATTTGTACATCACTATTCAGTGAATTAGTGACAGCAACCAGATTCCTGAGATCATTTTTACCAAAATATCTGAGCTGCTGGTTGAAAAACGTTTTGTATTGTTTCTATCTTATTAGGATTTCAAGACATTATAAAGTATTAATGTTGAAAATTAACTTAGAACTCAGTGCAATTGGTTAGTTTCTCATCAGAAATAGTGCCGATAAGTTGAATAATTCTACACATTTAACTGCTGACAGGCTATTGCAACCAAGGAGCAAAGTGGAACTCAAATGCTAACTTCTCTGTGAAGATGGAGTCCGTGTCAAGCAAAACTCCGACTTCACAGAAACTCATTTTGCAAATTAGCCAGCTGGGCTCTCATTAAAACGTTTCGTGGAGGAGAGGTGGTGGGGTGAATCTGTGCTAGTGTGCCTTATCTAAGCCCTCCTTAAGCCATTCTCCCACGCCCCAGCTTTCCCATCTCAATGGGGTTGGGGCGAGACATTTTGGAGAGGTTAGCTCTGACTATGAAATGCTCTATGACAGAAAAAATTCAGAGAATGTGGTTGTGTGACTATGAGAGCATGTGTATATGTGTGGAATGGGAGTGGGCAAGATGGAGAGGAAGGTGGAGGGAGGAAGGGAGCTGTGATATTCCTGGAAATAATTTGCTCCCAAGTCACCCTGGTAAAAGGCATCTCCCTTAAATCAAGCAGGCATAATGAATGGTGTGATACCCAGTAGCCTGCACAGTTATAAATACATGGCCTTTCATCCTGGAGATGGCCCATTACCACTCACTAAAACAGTCTGTCACAGTGGTGTTCTGGGGCCATTCATTTTTCATGACCCTCTTGGCGACGTGACTGGGATTTCCTGAAACCCCGCTCAGGTGCCTGCCCAGTGAGTTCTCTGCATAAATACCCTTTGATTCCTTTCTTCCAAAGATTATCATGTCTTGGTTTTATTTGTGTGTGTGTGTGTGTGTGTTCCCTGTAAACAAATAAGAAAAACAAGCAAATAGAGCAAAAACTAAGCTTGGCCTTGCTGAAAACAGCTTATTTACAGAGTAAAGGCTGACTAAAATTTTAATCTTATGGTATCAGGAATGTTCCAAGTTTACAGTTTAATGCATAGGAGGTAAGACATTTTAAAAATTATCTCCCCATTCTCAAGGCTCAGATTTCACATCATGAAAAGTAAACTTTAGCACAGCAATAGCAGCAAAACAGGGTCTCCTGATTTGCTGGCTGCTTCAAATAACTCTTGTCCCTTTGATAGTATTGACACCTATCTCCTTTCACAATCTAGTACTTCTCCTGCACTTTGTAACATATCCCATCTGGTTTTTAGGGCCACTCTTATAAGGAAGCCTGGAAGAGTGAAGAAAGGCCTGATTGATCACAAGGTCCTATCAAATGTCAAAGCTGGCCCTGGCTGACCTCCCATCTATTCAGAGCTGCTTTGATTTAATCTCCAAACTGGCTGCTTCTTCAGGCTGGGAGTTCTATCTGCAACCCATGTGTCAGCATTGAGATATGACCTGTTTCACGCTCCATTCATCTCATTTGAAGGACGGAAATTAAACTGGAGGGTGGAAGAGGGGAACTGCTCAAAATACACACACATTAACTGAAGCCTTTTGTGTGGGTGCATTATAAGGGTTTGAACAACCATTAAAAATTATATTAAAATGAAATTGATCTTTACTTCACTGAAATGGTTTAGAACTTTTCCTTCCTTCACCTCCGTCATCTAGTCTTCTTTCTTTCCTCCGCATTCTGTAGTGATCATATGAACCTGATCTCATTAAGGTTTAAAGTGAGAAAAAATTTAGTTTTTCAGTTTCCGTAAAAAGGTGTCCCTTTGAAAATTCACTTATTGCTTGTAAGTTGCACAGTAAATATTAAAAATAGAGCTATGAAATTCTGGTAACCAAACTAATACAAATGTGAACTGCTTTGTTTATCATTATTGATTTGTTTCATTTCTTAAGGTTTAAAAAATCAGTTAAAACTCAAACTTTGGGAATAATGTTATGCCTATCAGGACATATTGCTACAGTATAAATCGGCATCACCTCTGTTGCATTTTGTTTTTTGTTTCTAAACTCTCCTTGCTCTTTTTATTGGCCCTTTTATATTAGTCAAGGCTAGTAATCAAACTAAGAAAAAGTTTGATTCCTTGTAGATTTGTTTATTGTAATGAGTTTAAAAGTAAACTGTATTTCATTTACTAGAGGTATCCCCAAACTATAAGAATACTATAATTATATTTTAAATGTAATGGGAAAGTTATCTACATTTATTTCTATGTTTTCATCCACTTATACATTCATATATTTGTTTTTTGAACTCTGTGCTATAATGCTATCCAGAGAGGGAAAATGTTTTCTATTTTTATTTAAAAAATATATTGTACATTTTCTGTTATAACAGTCATACATACTCAATGTAGAAAAAAAACAAACAGCAAAGACAAGTGAGGAGGGAGAATAAGAGATACAAAGAGAGAGAGAGGAGAAAGAGAGGGAGAAAGGTATATGCTATAAACTATTGACTAGAGTAACCAATATTAATACTTTAGTATTTATCCTTTTTTATTTCTTCCTTTCTTGCTTTTTGGGGTATTAGCACACTTATTATTTCCTTTATATAAAATCACACTATTGCTGCTGGGGATATGAGTACATTTTCAGGGTTTTTTGGTTCCTCTCTTTCACGACTATATAGTATCACTCCATACAGAAGAGTTTATTTTATTTTGCTAGAATTGTATTGGTGGAATTTAGGTTTTCTAAGTTTTCACTACTATAAATGTTATTATATAAAAACATTTTATGCTTCTATAATTTTCTCTGAAATTCTCTAATTTTGATAAAAGGATGTGCACAATTTCATATTTGTAGTCAAAAGTACTCAACTTGTTTTTTATGGTTCTTCATTTAAATACCCACTTGGATATGACTTTCTTCCTAAAAACAACTTTATGTATTTTGTTTAGTATATACTGCTTTTTGTTTAATATTTAATATATGAGGTCTGTCTGGAAAAAGTCCAACCATTGTTAATATAATGAGAATGAATTGTGTGACACTGATGTAACCTGGCAGCCAAAGAGAGTGGACTGGAATGTGCATGGGTGAACAGTAACAACTTCACTGTACTAGTCAGTGGGGGCAGTAGACAACAGTGAGTGAGCATGTGTCCTGTGTGACCATCACATTCAAAATGACTGAGCGAATACAGCAACAAATCTGCATCAAATTTTGCATTAAGCTTGAACATTCCTCCATGGAAACTATTGGGATGATTCAGAAGGCTGTAGCTATGGGCAACTGGTGATAGTCAGCTTCATCTTGACAATGTACCTGCTCATGCATCACGTCTTGTGCAGAGATTTTTGGCAAAACTCAGGTGACTCAGCCCCCCTACAGCTACATTTGGCACCCTGTGACTTCCGGCTTGTCCCCAAACTAAAACACCTTTAAAGGGAAAGAGATTTTAGATAATTGATGAGATTCAGGAAAATATGGTGGGGTAGCTGATGACAATTGAGAGAATTGTATGAGGTCCTAAGGTGTCTTCTTTGAAGGGGACTGAAATGTCACTTTCTTATGTACAATGTTTCTTGTATCTTCTTCAATAAGTGTGCTTATTTTTCATCTTAAAGAGCTGGATACTTTCTGGACAGACCTGGTACGCATGCATGAGAATGAGTGCTATAGTGAATTTTACTATTTGTACACGAACCATTTCACAAGACTCATGGAAACACTTTCAAACTCTAGTTATATGGAAAAAAAGGTTTTGAGCATCTGAAGCATTTAAAGAATGTCCTTTAAGCATTTAATTTTGCAGTGGGGAAAAAGGAGAATGCAAGATGATTATGTTTTTCTTACACTGCTTCTCTGTAAGAGCTCTCTTCCTGCATATCCTTATGTAAATACCTTATTACTCAAGGCCAAGTGTGCTGAAAAATGCATATTTTGCAAGTTAATTCATTCTTTACAATATTGGGTGGGAAATGGTCCATTGCTTTAATACAATATTTTGTGATAGATCTTTTTTTCAGTGATGGAAATGTTCACTATCTGTGCTCTTCAATATGGTAGCCACTGGCAACATGTGGCTTTTGAACATGTGAAATGTAGTTAGTGCAACTGAGCAACTGAATAATTTTATGTAGTTAAATTTAAAGCGATTAGCCACATGTGGTCAGCGGCTGTCTTAAACAACCTGCTTTTATAGTTTACCATTATTTGAACCATTGTAATAGTTCATGAAACATTGTAGATACTACTCGTTACTCAAGTTCATTTCATTAAAGAGTAAAAATTAGGTGGTGAAGAACTTACAATGTTGGAATATCATAAAAATATTAACAAAAACTACTTGTGTATTTAGAGACATTTTCAGGGTTTTTTTTTCAGAGAAGATGACTAAAAACTTAAATAAGGCAAAGGTGATAAAAGTGTCTTCATGGACCTCTTGGATAATATGGGTTGTCCTACAGTAAGATAATCTAGGTTGAAGATCTGGCTTTCACACTGACCACCTACCACACTAAATAACTGACCAGGGGTAAGTCATTTTTGGTAGTCTCCCTTGATATTCATAGTAAGGGGATAGGAATAAATGATTTTCTTTGTTCTTACTGTGGAAAATTTTATGAATTTCTTTTGTCTTACATTCAGAATCAAATACTACTTTTTCCTTCTTATCTCAATAGCGCGCAGTGCCAGGTACCTTGTAGGTTCTCAGTAAGTACTTGTTGAATGAATGGATACACTTTTGTCTGCCTAGATGAACAACTCCTTTCATTGTCCATTCTTATAGCTGGATACTTTCCACATTGAAACATGAGTAAAGTTTTTAAGTATGGATGGCTTTGATGCAGGAGAAATCTTTTGCTATAGAGTGGTAGAGAGTCACTGGGCAGAGTTCTCTGCTCTCAAGTTGCTACAAGGGTCCAGTTCCAGAGATGTCCAAGAATGTGCAAGATTCTAGAACTTGGCTGACCCTCCCTAAGGAAACCCCTCAGGATGCTCCCAAAGCCTGGATCAGGGACACTGAGGTGATGATAGAAAGGCAGGAGAGGGGCCAGAAAGTAACCAAGGCTTACTTCCTGGGACAGTCAACATATATGACTTTTCTGAAAAGGAGTTCCCATACCTCAGCACTTTAACTACCTTGATCACTAAACTTTCCTTCTTTAATATTATGACATATATTTTCTTGTTAGATATTTAATATTATCCTCTTTGGGATATACTTAACTTTTAATGCGATGATATATTTTTAATCCAGTGATACTTAACTCCAGTGAGGACAGAGACACTATCTTTGTTTCTGGCACATTGTTCTCTGTATCTTAAAATCCCCAGCATAATGTAAACTACTCTCCCATGCTCAAACATGAGAAAATACTGTCTAAACCAGAAAGCACTGTATAGGCATTATAAGCTTTGATTACAGTATTAATTGATGTTGTAGGTAATTTAACAATTACCCTTATTTCCAGTACATATTCTCTTCCAGAAATATAGAAACTGGTTAAAATTTTCTGGGCTCACTATAGATGAGCCCTTGAAATCTTCCCAGAATTTTTAGGACTTCAAACCTACAAGATTACCTAAGGAAAATTCATTATACTCTTCACTGAGAAGAGATGATATTAAAAATTAATGACCATTTCAGTCTTCTGGGATGTGACATAATTCAGAGTAGGGGAGGAGGTCTGTCACTTTCCTTTTCAAGGGCAATTCACAACAACACTTTGAGTGAAATAAATCCCTGAAGCTCGATGTTCTTTCCATTGTAGAATGTGAGTGTTGACGTCTCCTTTTAAAAGTAGCAATATTTCATTTTAAATTAGTGCATGTGTTTGCAGAAAAAAAGAGGTAGTGTGTTGAAAGACCTATATAGATGTTCATACCTTTTACTCCCATGAATTTCACAACTAAAACTGTTCTTTAAAGAAATAGCTCACTGGAAGCAAAAACCTAAGGGAATGAATATATCTTATGGATGCCTTACCTATGATAAAATGAACAATTAAGCATTTCCAATATTAAGGAAATGTTTAAAGGAATTATATCATACTAGCAAGAAAACACATTAGAAAGAGGTTAACATTTGGTATTTTATAGTTTTTATACACATGCACGGAAAAATGTTTATGCCATAAAGTGAAGTTAAAAAAAAAAGCAGAAGGCAGTATTTGTATTCAGTGCATGAGATGTTTATATATGAATGACAGTAGCATTTCTGAAACAGAAAGAGTTGTTTCACTAGGTAGAAGGTTTATAGTATGTAAAGAACACAGGCTTGGGATTAGAACAAGGGTTGAATTCCAACTCTGCCACAAGCTGTGTGACAATGACAAAATATGGAATCTCTCTGAATACATTTTTATTAGCTAAGGGTTTCTTATTTTTGGTAAAAATTAAACAAACAAATCCATTTAAAAAGCCTAGAATGGTAGAATGTGTTGGAGCTTAGCACCACTATTTCCCTTCCTCTTTACTAAATACTTGAGACTTTCTTAAAATGAGAAATTTTACTCAAATTGATTGAATCTTATAGGAATTTGAATTTTCCCTTTTTGACCAATATCAGATATTTTAGTAGGCTACATAAGGTTAAAAATTAATGTGATAACTCTTACTGGTCAGTGATCTTAATATTCAAATGGATTCCAGAAAGATATTAAATATCCTGAACTGTAGGTCAATTTCTATATATAATTGAAAATATAAAGGTAGGAATGGTATATTAATTTGTGGTAGTTAATTTTACATGTCACAGGGTGCACAGATTAAATCTTATTTCTCCATGTGACTGCGAGCTGTGAGGTTGTGTCTAGATGAGACTAGTATTTGGGTTGGGGAATTAGTAGAAGTGGGTTGCTATCCTCAATGTGTGTGGGCATCACACACAATCCATTGAGCACCTGAATAGAAAGCAAAAGGTGGAGAACAGAGGGATTTATTCCATTTCATCCCTGTTTTCTGCCTCAAGATTTGAGATAGGACATTTTCTCTGGCCCTTGAACTGGGATTTATACCATAGATTCCCATTTGGGAATTGAACTGAATTACACCATCAGCTTTCTTGGGTCTCGAGCTTGCAAATAGCAGATCATAGAACTTCTCAGCCTCCATAAGTGTATAAACTAATTTCTCATTATCTACCTATCTCCTATAGCTTTTGTGTCTCTGAATACTGACTAATATAAATTTTGGTACCAAGAGTATGGAATTGTTTCTTTAATCTAATTAGGTTTAAAGATGCTAATTTTCAGTATTAAAGTCAGCAGTGATAATCTATAGTATGAATTGTTTATAGAAGTATGCAAAATATCAGCATTAGATACTCCTAATCAATTACTCATAAGAAGCAAGGAGGTAGTTAATACTTTATAAGATACTTTCAAACGTTTTTGGAAGATTAACAAAAATAATGACATTGGATGATTGCTCCTAATGTTACTGACAAAGTGGCAAAAGAAAAAGATAAGCTCAGGGATTGAAATTCCCAGCTCAAGTGTGCTACATAAATGACCTAAGAGCTTCTATGTGTGCCCCAAAGGACCCTTATCTCCTTTAGCTATATGGCTGAAATTGCACAAATCAAATGCAAAACTCATCCTGGCACTTGCTGAATTTCAATGCAAGTTGAGTTTCCACAGTGTCTACTGGTCAAGTGAGAGAGTTTCTTGGGAAAGAATGGAATCTGACATTGGAATGGGGACTTTTGTGAAGATTCTAATAAAGCTAGGAACATTGAGCCAGTAAATTCTGGGGAGTATTCTTTACCAATGGAAAAATTCTCCCCACCTCCAGCAGAATTGTCCTCCCCACCTCCAATGATAGTAGCATTCCCACCTTTAGTGGTGGTATGCTGGGGCCCACCAGTCAGCATAAGAGCTTCTGGAGATCAGATAATCAGTGGAATTTCAGCTCAGGTCCATCTTACAGTGGGTCCCTGAACACATCCTGTGGTTATTTTCCCAGCCAGTTCTATAATACATAATTGAAATAAACACACCAAGTAGCAGGCAGAATTCCCACATTCATCTCCTGGACTATGAAATAAGGGCTATTATGGTGGAAAAGGCCAAGTGGAAACCATTTGAACTGCTCCTATCTAGCAAAATAGAAAATCAAAAGCAATACCATATTCCTAGGGATGTGGCAGAAATCAGGGCCACAGTCAAGGACTTGAAGGACGCAGGGGTGGTGAGTCTCACCACATTTCCATTCAACTCTCCCATTTGGCCTGTGCATAAAACAGATGGGTTTTGGAGAATGATTGTTCTCCAAACATTGTTGTTCAATATCATTGTTCAGTGCTGTTAAATATTATTGAAAGTTTAACCGTGTGGTGATTGCAATTGCAGCTGCTGTACCAGATGTGGTTTCATTGTTTGAGCACAGTAAGGCTTCCCTGGTACCTGGTATGCAGCTACTGACCTGGCAGATGCTTTTTTCCACCCCTACCCATAAGGTTTACCAAAAGCAGTTTGCTTCCAGCTAGCATTTCCCTTCCATTCTAGTCCATCACATATGACATTGTGCTGATTGGACCTAGTGAACAACAAGTAGTAACTACTTGAGACTTATTGATAAGACATTTATTTGTATGTCCAAGGGTGGGAAATAAGTCAGACTAAAATATATGGGCCTTTTACCTCAGTTAAATTTTTAGGGATCCATTGGTGTGGGGCATGTAGAAATATCCCTTCTAGGCAAAGGATAAGTTGTTGCATCTGACCCCTCCTGCAACCTAAAAAAGAGGCACAGTGCCTAATGGGACTCTGAATTTTGGAGGTAACATATTCCCCATTTAGGTATGGTACTCCAGCCCATGTACCAAGTGAGCTGAAAAACCACTAGTTTTGAGTGGGTTTCAGAACAAGAGAAGGCTCTACAGCAGGTCTGGGCTGCTGTGCAAGCTTCTCTACCACATGGGGGGTATGATCCAAAAGATCTTAGAGTACCACCCAGCCACTTAGGACTTCTCATGCTTCTGAATTAATAGGCCAAGTGGTATGCTTTGGTTTAATGTAGAGGAAGGCATTTAAAGAGAGAATTCAAAGGCAAAGAAGAGAGCCACTGTATTGTCTGGGGTGACCAATTCTGACCATCAAAGGGAAATGAACTGCTTCTCCACAGTGGAAGTAGGGAAGAGTATGTCGGGAATATAGGAGATGCCTAGGGTGTCTCTTAGTATTACCATGCCTTATGACTAAGGTCAATGGAAACTTCAATAACCCAGTCCAGGCAGATCTACTAATGGGCCAGACCCTTTTGGAACAAAGGTTCGAGTTACCCTACTTCATTAAGAACCATTACTGGCAGAGGTTCTTGGTGAAGACAAATTAAATACGGAGTGGGTATTGAAAGGAGGAAGATATAAATATGAGCTATGGCCACTCAGTTATAGAAATGGAGACTAATTTTCATAAATATTTTCTCATTTTGATGTAAATATATTTGTGTCAAATATATTTTTGTTTGTGTGTATATGAGGTCTGTCCAGAAAGTATCCATTCATGTAATATAAGAAATAGAGACATTTATTGAAGAAGATACAAGATGCAAGAAACATTGTACATAGGACAATGACACCTCAGTCCCCTTCAAAGTAGGCACCTTGGGACCCCACACAGTTCTCCGATGCGTTCTTTGTTTATTGCAGATTACATATTCCACAATCTCAGGTGCTCTGCTTATTGCAGGCCTTCCAGAATATGGATCTTTTTCCACAGATTCTCAACCGTCTTTGAAGCATTTGTGCCACACTTTTGTTTGTGTTGCCTCATTGCATCATACCCGAAAGCCTTCTGAATCATCTGAAAAGTTTCTGCAGAGAAACATTCAAGCTTAATGAAAAATCTGATGCAGATTCATTGCCCTACTCACTCATTTTGAATGTGACAGCCACACAGTATACATGCTCATTCAACAGTGTCTACTGCCTCCACTGACTAGTATGATAAAGTGATCATTGAGCATTCCAGTCCACTCTCCTTAGCTGATAGGTTGCATTGATGTCATCACACAAATTGTTCTCATTACATTAACAATGGCTGGGCTTTCTCCAGAGACCTTCATATATACATATATATTTTCTTTCCTCTCTCATTCTGTTATCATGTAATATAATTACTGGGAACCACCTTGCCTGGTTGCAGAAGCTGTAACTGCCCCCCATGGCTAAGGCTGAGTGAGCGACCTTCGGACCACAAGCCACTGAGGAGACAAAGCTTATCTCCCTGGCAGGGGTGCTGCCTCTGCTTTTTTTTACTTCATCCTGCCTGGCCCCCAATGCTTGATTGGTTAGTCAATGATGGGTAAGATTCCTCAAGGGAGGGACAACCTAAGACAGGCAGGATCATGAGGGGCCCCCAGGGAAGGACTTGGGGTCTACAGAAAAAGGGGGTGATGGATCCTTGCCCCTTGGCTTTGACACTGCCTGAGTCCTCTTTCTGTCTGCAAAAAGTCTCCTAATCTCTTGGCTGTCTTACTTCCCCCGCCAGACTTAAGCCTGAAACAACGCCTTAAGCCTGAAACAATGCTGGTGGTGGGTGCAGCCCTGTGCTGTAAAGGGCAGGTTCTGTAGGGCGATCAGGCCTAAGAAAGAATGCATAAAATCATATGAAACCTACTTGGCTAATACCCTCAATTTGAATAATAAGGTACCAAGCAGGAAGTGAGTTTGTTCCTCAAAGTTTTATGCCCTTTTAGCTATCTGACCCTGACTCAAAATAGTCTTTCAGAGTTCTTTGAATGTTATCTACCATTTATTCATTTCGGCCTGACAATGATTAATGAGCTTTTCCTGTGCAAACTGAACCCAATAAAAGCTTGTCAAGACAAGGGTTGGGGCACTCTCCCCTTGAGAGAGTGGCCTCGCTGTGGTCCCTTTTCTTCCACAGGACTCGGTAGTCTGTGTGAATTTGTCTCATATCTCATCCATAATGCCACAGACACTGTGGGCTGGTGTCCACATCACATAATATGCAATGACTTTATATCATAGCATTTGAGTATTACTAATTTTACATCATAATATTTAAGTTTCAGGATATCAAGGAGAATAGTAAGCATCACTCAAGAACTTTACCTCCTCTTCTGGGGATGGGATTAAATTGACGGTTATATACAGGATAGTTGTATCAGATATGTTCAGCAGAATTATGACCTCATTATTTTCTTTATTTAGAGATTAAGTATGGTCTAAGAAGATGTGTATGGGCGCCAACATGGTAAAGGGTGGACCTGTGATAGTTAATTTTATGTGCCAAGTTGACTGGCCATGGGTGCCCAGATCAAACATTATCTCTGGATGTGTTGGTAAGAGTGTGGGTGGGCATCATCCAACCTATTGGTTCTGTTTTTCTTGAGAACCCTGACTAATATATAACTGATCTTGACTATGAACTAGTACAATATGCATTCATTTCCCCCATAGTGTTGGTGTTAAGCTCTGGAACATTTATTATGTACTTTCTATTAACCTTCTGAAAGCTTCTCCCTATGGATTTAAAGATGGAATGTCTCCCAAATATTAAGCAATTTCAGGACATCCAGTAACTCATGGCATATGAGTATTTAAAAGAAATTGCTCTTTTAAGTAAAAGAAGAAGAATGATACTGGACAAAATGACTTTTGCCACTTGGTAGTAAGGGCCAGAGCAGACAAGGGAAAGATCAAACACGAGGATTAAAATTCATTGTCAAATGCGGCAATGCCTTGTACCCGGCTTAATTACAAAAGGAAATTAGGAACAAGTGCATGTGTATTACTGCATGTATTACTGTAGAGTTTAATTGGTTTGGAGTAAATTAATGGCTGCTTACAATATTTTTGGCAATTTGTTATAAGCTGTGTAATTTTAAATTGGTTTCTTGAAAATGTTGGATAAAACATTTTAATTCGCACATTGCTTTAGGAATTGATTTGGGGATAATAAAATATAATGAAATGTTTTACCTCTGATGGATGTAAGTTCTATTTGCTCTGCAATTTTTTT